>CABFOQ010053556.1:0-13896 GCA_900660455.1 Gephyroberyx darwinii
AAGAGAAAGAAACTTGAGACAGTACCATTACCTGTTATGCAACTGACATGTCCAGACAGAGTGAAGAAAAAAATAAAAAATAAAGAGGGCGGGGGAGGAGCGATGTGGGTTTGAAGGAGGAGAAGAGGAGAGAAAGTGAGTTGAGAGTAGAGTATTAAGATCCAGATTCAGAATAGGAAGAGACTAAGATCCAAAGTCACAGTATCTGGAGTTTAGTTGGACACAAAGAAAAGAGAGAATGTCACCTCGTGCTTGTCAGAAAAGGCTGACATTGTACCAGCCAGGCCTTGGACGTAACAAAGTTAAATCACCATTAAGCTGCTATAATGAAATTATTGACATGAAAGAGAAAAAGAGCGAAAGAATGCAAAGAGACGAGATAAAGTCACAGACAGAGGTTGATGAGACTGTGTGCATGTGTTAGTGTTACACAGAAACACACTTGGCAGACTGGAGTAGATCCAATCACATATGACTATGAATGGGTGCTAAAGTGCAATCAAGGTGTTGGGGCCCTGTCTTGCCCTGCCACTAAGTCTACTTTATCACAGGCTATCAATACATCTCAGCCTTGCCAACAACAGAGTAACAAAGCGGCTTCATTACCACAGAGCCGCAATGCAGTGATGATATCTACAAAAGAAAGAAAAGAAAAGAAATGTTCTTTGGCCTCAGCTAATAGGGTTTTGCATGAAGTGTCCATTACATGCAGTCGGTGTTTCTAATCCTTTTGTGGAAAGCACAGGGGCACATGATGTGCAGTGAATTGCGCCGTAAACCACAAAAGGTAAATAGCTGCAGATATGATGCAGGCCGACTAGCTTGTTCTGTGTGCTTTGGGACTCACTGGAGTGGTGGAGACGGATGGAGTCCTATGCAGGGTCAACAGAGCCATTGCTCGGGACAGCTCGCTCTCTCGCTCTCGCTCTCTCTCTCTCTCTCTCTCCAACCTGCTGCTGCTCACAGGTTCTCTGCAGGCAAGTGGCAGACAGGAGCAGCCGCTTCCTCAGCCAAAAGTGAAGTGTGCCGTGGGTGTGTCGGCGACTAATTATTTTTCTGAAATGATATGAGTTGGACACATGAAGCACTAAGCTACATCAAATACACAGGATAAGAAAAGCCCATTTTATCAAATGCAACAACAGTACAGCACAACAGCAGTTGCTAGCTGTCAAAGTAACATAGTGCAAAAAACTAAGCAACATAAAAAACTAAAATAAGGCAATGAAACAATGGGATTGCTATGTACAAGGGTTAAAGTAAATATAATAGAGTGGGTAGAATATATACAACGTATAAAATTAGATAATACACAGGCATGAGTATGCACAGATGCTGTATGGTATTTTGTACAGTCAGTGCACTCACCAGAGTTTAACACAAGCATAAGAAAGACAGTTTTGATTAGTTTTCTCTGCCCTCTCCCCACATACAGCATAGACAAATCATATCCAACCACTAAAATCTTGTCAAGTGGGGGTGTGTGGTCTGCGGTGTAAAGCTCTGATGTGTCCATTTCGGGGTCCTTGACCCGAAAAAGTTTGGGGATACCTGTACCTGCATTACATAACAGCAAATAGAAGATATGTCTTCGACGCGATGCATCCAGAAAATCCAACCATAACGTTAATGTCCTACCATTGTTAGCCATAGGACGACTTTTGCAAACAGGCGAGTAAACACACAGACTTACTTAAATTCCCGGCTGACGAAACAGAAAGACTTGTGGATCGTTAATGTAATAAACCACAGCCTAACATTAGCTGTCTAGCCTGTTCAACTGGCTCGCGCAACAACTGACGGTGGCCGGGAAAAACGGAACATAGAAATCCCATGGAGGGGATAAAAACATGTTTCTCACCTTGTGCGGACAGTCTCCCCACTCTTATTTCCTGCTTTAGTGCTTATTTGTTGCTCCTCCAGCAATGGACGCTGCTTATTCCGCTTCGCGTTGCTTTCTAGGGTGAGGACTTCACCATTTACCTCACGGTGGCTGCCTCAGATTGACTACTATACTCGCAGCCTAAGAGGAACGTGCAGGAGAAGACAATTAAATCATTCGCACATGCGTATTACAAAACAAGAAGCCCACTTAAAAGATTACATTTGTTCTATACTAGTTATTTTTACTTTTAATAAATAATAACGTAATAATAGTTAAATGTTATTCATCCGCCAAGCAATATAGTTCTTGAACAATTGCTGAACGACGTGGTTGCAAGAAAGCCTATTTCTAATATTTGGCATAAGGGCATTAAACAATATATAAATGCTATGCTATACGAAAGTTATGAAATTGATAAATATATGCCTTTACTTCAAGGTCTTTCTGTAACTGTGCTCTCTGCCCCTAGCTACTTTGAATGCATTTTATGTACTTGGATTTCTGTGTATCCTTATGATGCCTTTGTATAGATTGCTAATAATAAACACATAGTGAATAGTGATTTTCGGTTGGCGCATTAATATAGTAAAAATGTTACGCGGCCACAGGTGTGTGTTTATGTGTACTTTATAAAGGCTTCGAACAGGACTCACAACTATCTGATAACTTTGTAAATCCACACCGCGCAAGCGTGCGACTCCCAGAGCAGCCTGACCGTGACGACATTGTCTCTTCCTGCATTTTCATCCCAGCGCGGACCCAGGAAGAGAAATCGGACAAATGTAAACATGCCCTTACAAGGATTGGATGCTTTCCTTATCCACTTGCTCCCCGTTAAATGAATAAGAAAACGGCAGTGTCACACAGATCTGGAAATTATTCGTACCTCTACTATTCAAACGCTGATTAATTTACATTTGTCATGAGCAAACAGGACGATAGGCGAGACAAGGTGTTGCTTTAGATATAAAACAGCTGTCAGCTGTACAGGAATACCAAAACAAAGAGCCTATTTGAAACGCAGAAACCTTTTGAGACCCACCCATCAAATGACAACTCCGCGCAGGCGCACTTCTGAAAAACGGCAACACTTACTGGTGTTTTATGTGAAGTGTAGTCTTTAAACAGCAGAGCACACTGGGCGGTCTGTGTGGACGTTCATTCGCCATTCAAACGACTCTGTGTGAAAAGGACTTTTCTTATAGTGGGATGCACAACGTTCAGAAACTCATGAAGGTTTTCGTTACGAGACGCATCCCGCAAGAGGGGATGAAGCTCCTGTCGCAGGCTGGAGTGTAACTAACGTTATACACTTTTTAAAAATTGCACTTATAACTCGATAACTAACGGCCTTTGCAAGCTAGCATTAACCAGCTAGCAACATGTTGTATAGCTGTCACCGTGCACATTGATTGTGCACGCTGATTTTCAAACCTTATGGGGTTTAGACTGGCAAAGACATGCAGAGAGAGTAACGTTAGGTTTATGTTACAGTGTGCTAAAAACGAAAGTTAAGTATATTTATATTAGCCTATGACTTTTTTTCCAGGTCGGTGTTATGATCATGGTAGTGACACATCACCGTTTCAGTCATCGTTCATCCTAAATGACAAGGAGAAAACCAACAGGATCCCAATAATGTTCCCTTGCTCTCCATGGAATCAGGTGTAAGGTGTCTCTGTGGGACTCGGACGAGCCTGTACCGAGGTCAGAGCTACTGAAAGGAGTGGAGGGGGCGCACGGACTGCTGTGTATGCTGTCAGACAAGATCGATGCTGAGGTTCTGGATGCTGCAGGTACTCAGTGAACGTCCAGTCCACTGGTCTGGACTAAGCAGCATGTGTGTGTAGAGCTGCACCATTGGTCTAACCCACTGATTTGTCTCTGGTGCAAACCCATCAGGGTCAAACCTGAAGGTGATCAGCACCCTGTCAGTGGGATTTGACCACTTGGCCATTGATGACATCAAAAAACGGTGAGCTACGTTGAACTTCCAAGTAGTAAACGCCACGTGGCTTCTGAAGTGTGCCGCTATTATTGTTTTCATTGGCTTCCAACAGTGGGATACGTGTTGGGTACACTCCAGATGTCCTGACTGACGCTACAGCAGAGCTGACTGTGGCTCTCCTCCTGGCTACCGCACGGAGATTACCAGAGGGAGTGGAAGAGGTCAAGAAGTGAGTCTCACAGAGTTACACATTTACAGTCACCAAGCTCTAGTTTGATATTGATGATGCATCTGTAATCTCTGTCTCTCTCTCTCTCTTAGTGGTGGCTGGAGTTCATGGAAGCCACTCTGGCTGTGTGGTTATGGTCTTTCTGGCAGCACAGTAGGAGTCATTGGACTGGGACGCATAGGTAAGGCTTTTGCTGTAAATATTGCTTTGTTTACAGACAGACTGGATCCATTTTTTGTGATGTATTTGTTGGTAAAGTGTAAAACTGGTGCTATTTGTTGTCAGGAATGGCCATTGCCAGGCGGCTCAAGCCCTTTGGAGTGAAGAGGCTGCTGTACTCTGGGAGAACAGCCAAAGCCTACGCTGCTGAGGTGGACGGAGAGTTTGGTGAGGATAAGGAAAGAAACTTAGCAGATGAAAGGGAGAGGGAAGTGTTGGGTGCAAGTAAGGGCATGACAAAAGGGGAAAGGGAAAAGTCATAACAGTGAGAGGTTTTGGTTAGTAGGTTTATTTATTCTATTACATCCCACCTCCCCTCTGTTTGTTCCTCCCTCTCCTCTCCCTCCTCTCTGTGGAGCAGCACCTCTGGACACGCTGGTGTCTGAGAGTGACTTTGTGGTTATTTCCTGCTCCCTCACACCGGAAACCCAGGGGCTGTGTGACAAGGCCTTCTTCAGCAAAATGAAGAACACCGCTGTCTTCATCAACTCTAGCAGGTAAAGCCATGCAGAGTTTGCCCATTATGGAGAAAGCATGGGTAGCGTACGCTATGTAAGCTATTAAAATATAACAACACTAAAGAAGAGCATAAGCTTGTGTGTGTGTTTTGTAGGGGGGCTGTGGTGAACCAGGAGGATTTGTACCAGGCTTTGACCAGTGGTCAGATAGCTGCAGCTGGACTTGATGTCACAACACCAGAGCCACTTCCAATAAACCACCCCCTTCTAACACTAAAAAACTGCGGTGAGTAGACAGTTCTATGTATGGTCTTAAATATTAATTGTATTTCTTCTTCCACTTTGCAGAGAAAGATGTCTTCTTTCTGATTTGACAAAAATGTTCTTATGCTATTCTCTGCTTTCGTCTCTTCCCTCTCTTACCTCATGCAGTGGTCTTGCCACACATCGGCAGTGCCACCTACTCCACAAGAGGCATCATGGCAGACCTGTCAGCCCGAAACCTGCTAGGAGGCATACAGGGCACAGACATGCCCAGTGAACTCACCTTCTAGAGCGCCTCACCACGCTGCCTCCTCTGGGTACCACGAGCTCCACATGACTAAGCATAGCTATTCTGTGCATAGTAAACATCTCCTATTTGAAAAAGTGACTTCAAAGTGGTGAAAGGATTTTAAAACAAAGCTGCTCTGACCATTAAACTGGGAACACTAATGTAGTTCACACATGATCAGATAAACATTTACCCTCAGCATAAAGGTTAACTTGTTCTCCTTTGATCCCTTTATAGTTTCTAATGAAATTGACTTGAAATTTACACAGTGCAAGCACTCCTTAACTATAGATCTTTTATGGAAGCCTGCAGTAGAATTGCAAAAGCCTTACTCTTGCATGCACTGTTTTAACATAGTTGTCTTTTCTCAGTACAACTGTAATATTTGCCAGATTCATTATATACTTATTTTATCTTGATCTGTACTGTGTACTGATGCTGTACTGTACTGTACTGACTTAACGCTCCATGCTCACTGTTGTAAAACAGTAGACCACTCCATTTCCCTGTAAAATGTAAAGATTTAATATTCATTTTTAGAAATGAAATAAAAAGTAAAAGACTAAATACAATACAATTCTCCAGTGCATCATTTATTCTTATTCATTCATCAAGTTGCAATAATGTAAACAAGGTTATTCTCCCAGAGAATATTTCCAGTGCATTCACCTCAGCTTGGCTATTTGATATGTTTCATCATAATGAAATCATAGCATGATTGAGAACATTAAAACAAATTAAATCACTACAACTACAAATGCACTTTCATTTAATGTAACATAAAATCATGAATCCAGAGAATTGATTGGGGTCATAAATAGCCAAGTTCACAGAGTCTTTTTTTTCAAGCCCTCATCAGGTAAGCAGAGCTCAGAGCAGGCTGTCAGGGAAGGGTTGGTGATCGCCTTTCCAGTGCAGGCAGGTATTCTTGGAGTGTTTATACAGATGGGAGGACTGGCTGAAGCGTTTGCCACACTTGGAACAGGGATAGGGCTTCTCTCCGGTGTGGACACGAATATGCTTCTTACAGTCTGTCAGGTTCATGAAGGTCTTACAGCAGATCTTGCAGGCATATTTCTTCTCCCCTTCCACTAACAGCACATGGTCCTCGGCTGCTGCCTTCTTACACTTTGACAGAACATCCTCTGACGCTCTAGTTAGGGACGGGCGGTCGACAGCATCCCCTGCTGATCCAGAGGAAGAGGAGGGGTCTGGATCTGTACAGGCATCTGATCCAGGCACTGCTTTGGGGGCGATGCGGCGGAAAGCCGATGCCCCTGGACCGCCACATCCCCTGCTTTTCCCAGCACTGGAGGGTTGGATGAGGGAGGCTTGCAGACTGAGACCTGGTCTGATGCCCCTCAGGAATCCCGCCAGAGAGCTCTGGGAGGGCTGGAGGATGAGTGTGTCACTGAAACCGTGGCCCTGAGTCGGGAGAAGCTGCTGAAAGGGGACAGACCTTACTGGAAACACTAGGGAGGAGGAACAGTCAGAGGAAGGAGTGGAAGAGGTGTTTGTTTCTTCAGCGTTTTGAGATGGTTCACCTGCATCTCCAGCAGGTGCCTGAGCATCACTGGTGGTAGTGGTGGCGGTGGCGGCAGCGGCAGTAGCAGCGGCAGTGAGATGAGCTAGGCTGTCCTCCACCTCTAGTGCTCCCATCACACTCTCACTACTGGGATTGAGGAAGCAGGAAAGCGCCAGCTCTGACAGGCTGTCTAGGCCTTCACTGTCAATTGACTCCTCCCCCACATCTCCGCCCGCTCTCTCTGTGTCTGTTTGGAGATCAGTGCACAGCTGGGGGTTTAAAGACCCAGTGTTATCCTCTGTTGGGCTGGCTGTGGCCATTTTCCCATAACTCACTTGTGCATCCAAATGCTCGCAAGAGTTTTCTGCCGGAGATGGAGGGTTGATGGGAACAGTGTCCAGGTCTGGAGATGAGCTCAGGTTTTCTTTTTTCACCTCAATAACTGCCATCTTCTGCTCCTCTCCCTCCTCCTCATATTCCTCACACACCTTCACTTTCACCACAGTCTCTCCATCCTTCTCCCACACTCCCACACCTCCCGTGCTACCATCTGACTGGCTCGGTAGTTGGATCTCCTCTGACTCTCCCTTGGTTGCTTCATATTTCTCCTCTACCTCCTCTTCACCTCTGCTCTCCAGTGGGCCTTCCCCTGTCTTGAGGGAGTCTGGAGAGGAGAGCTCCCCTCCTCCCTCCTCTCTACTGACAGCGCTCCCAGTCACGGTGGGGGATCGTTCCCTATAGTTTTCTCCAGGCAGCCTGCAGGTCTTCTTCCTACTACTAAGCCACTTCTCATGGAGGGGTGACTTCCGCTTGTGCCTTGAGGGCAGTGCTGTATTCTGTTCTCCACTAACACTCCTCCTCACCCCTTCATCCTCAACCCCACCAGACTGGCTAACTTCCATCCCTGCTTCCCCCTCATTGAGCTCCTCCTCCACGGCACAGGTGAGCAGGCTGAGCTCTAGATGTTGAAGCAAAGCTGACCTCTGCTGCTGGGAACTGGCCAGAGCCATGTTGGCTACCTGGGAAGACGGAGACTGCTGGGGTTGTTGTAGTGATCTCCAGCCTTTAGGGGGCGAGGCGGGGAAGTTGCGCTTGGAAAGGTGGAGCTTGCAGGCCTTGACCACAGTGTTTAGGTGCAGGTGTGAGGCAGCCAGGAGTACGTCCATCACATTGGAGGCCCCCAGGGAGAGGGTGGAGGTGTAGATCATGTCCAGTAGGGTGGAGAAGGCCTCGGGGGTCACCACCTCTGGGTCCAGCTCCATCACACCGGGGCCCCCACCTCCGTCGACTCCTGACCCTCCACCCTCATCACCATCCGATGAGCTCATAAGGGCCCTGAAGTGAGAGCTGCAGGCTGCTAAGATGGAGCGGTGGGCCTGGAAGCTCTGGCCCCCCACCACTACTACACAGTCACATAGCTGAGCGTGGAGACGCTGGTGGTTTAGCTGCTGGAATATGTGCTGGAAGTGACCTGGAAAGTCCATGGTAGCCTGTGGATAATGAGGGTGACAAGAAGGGTGGATGTTGTTTTTGTTTTACAGATATTGATGCTTTCCTATGTGCGTGGTGCTACTGGCAGCATAATAACCCACCAAGAACAATCCAGCTGCCCAGTTTCTACATACCACCCGTCATGCCCACCCTCGTCTCATCTGCTAGAAACGGCATCAATCTGACCGGACTCTTGACAGCATTTTACGTTACCTCTGTGGTATGCAATCACATCCCCTACCCGGGCGCCCTGGCGATGCACTCCGGCATGGGCGGGCCGAATGGAACAAAAACTCCGGAGGATGCGATACTTTTTTCAAGCCAAGATGCCTCATGAAAATAGTCCGCTTTCCCCTCTCGTCCTGCCGCGATTCACGTTTAATTTCCCAGAAAATAACTAATACACCAATGAATCAAAATTTTGTGCACTTGAGGAATCGGCGCGGATCAGCATCCACTGTCTACGCCACCATTACTCCCACAACCGCATCTCCTTAGTTAATATGACAACATCGCCCCCAACTGGTGATTCTGCGAATGTGCATTTCAGTCTAACTGGTGGATTTCGGCGAAGCTTCCGGTCAAATCCTCTTTATATAATACTTGTGCTTTTATCGGACTGCTGTCTAATGTGGTTCATTGGTCTCTAGTGCTTTTAGACAAAAACTTGTCGAATTTGTTTTGTACCAGTAACTAATTCATATCTTTAAACAAACACATTCAACATGGTTCCCTTTTATTGTATGACACAGCAGGCACACAAAATATCATACTTTGCATTTAATAAAGCTCACAATATGATGTTTTCTGTAACAAAAAGGTACTATCATTGACGACAAAGAACAAGACTACAAATGACAACATCGTCGTTAGTTTTCCAGGAGCAGGGATGGACACTGGTCATCTTCCACGGTGTCTGTTGTAAAGGCCCGTGATGTCTGGTGATGTCCATGTTGTCAGCGAACAGTCAGTGGATGGGAGGGAAGAAGAAACTCGGGCTGCTCGGCTCATATGCTGTCCAACTTCTTCAATACATATGGAGCTGTAAATGTGAGGCAAAAACAATGTTAGTTTCTGTTACAACGCGCAAAATAGTATAGAAAAGGACATACATCTACAAACTAACGAAAAATCACTAACGTTACATTATTTCTATAGAGGCTTATAGTGTGTCTGCGTGCGAGTTTATAGTAGTCTTATTGCACTTGCTGGTATCTCCTACAGTTTAGTTGTGGTATTTAACATGTATTATAGGACAAGCTTGTATTTGCACGCTAGCGTTATAAACGTCAATGTCATACATCTTCCTGACTGGACTTACTGGCTCGCAGAAGGGCAACGTAAATAATAAAGTTGCGCACGGATGAAATGACATCTTCTCGCATTTTCTTCTTCATCTCTTCTGGGTCCATCTTAGGCCCGAGTCCTTCCAGTTTAAACATTATCGCTGTGTTTTTGGTGAGGTTTGTTTAGTCTGCCTGTGTGTAGAGAATTTACCGTTTTGGAAGCATGGATGAACTAAGCTAAACCGGAAATGCGTAATGACCGGTTACGGTAGGCTACGGCGGCCACAGAGGGACAAACTTCATCTAGGCGGAATGGCTATGAGATGAGGAAATGGGATGACGTGAGCCATTATTGTAATCAAAATGACAGGGCTGTCACGGGGTAGTGGAGGGTAAAACCACCTAAACTCAGTTTACCAATAATTTTATGTACGGAAAAATACTAGCCTCTTTTCAGATTGTCAAAGTTATTCGTATTAACTTGATGTAAGTTATATGAAGAGAGGGTCTGTATAGGGATAAGCATTAAAATATGCTTTTCTGAAAATACAATGCATTTTAGTTAATGTTGGATGGATGTTTTTTTTTTTTATTATTTTTGATCTGATCATTATTGTTTGTAGTTTAACCACCTTTGATTTTGTTAGCACTACATCATCAGTGAATTGTAATCAGTGAAGTGTAAACATTATATTGATGTGGTCAGTGTATGATCTTTCGAGAATTAATTCATATCATACATGGCTATAACTTCCAACACAAACTACAACAATCATATGAACGAAATAATAATGATAATAATAATCTTTGTTCTAACCAGCTGACCTTGTGCAAAGGGGCGGGGGGTCCCCGGGGCAGACAGCAGAGGAAGGGAGCGCTCGGCGATGAGAATGGAGGAGAGAGAGAGAGAGAGGAGACGAAAGAAGGGAGGGGGTGGGTTATTTCTGAGCTCAGGGCCGAGGATTAAGCGGAGAGCAGTCCCAATACGATGACAGCATCCAGTATATAGCCAAACCTCCCACACATCATACAGTCCGGGAGGACGACGTTGATATTTTGGAGAAACAATAGTATTTTACCTCAAATTGTACGCATCGCTGATTTATTGGGACAACCCTCCCAGACTGCCGGTCCGTCTCCTCCTTAGACCACGAGGTGAGTTTTCTTGGTATTTCCCCGTGTTATTGTCTGATGAAGGAGCGCCCGGCTCTACGGAGGCGCCTGCACCTTGCATTAATTCAAGCCATTTGGATTGATATTTATCACATCGAAATGAATTATTTAACTAATCATCGTTTACACAACGCCCGCAGGCTACATCCGTGTCCCTATTTGTGAGAGGCGATGGGGAGATTTAAATCGGATTAAGATTATGAAGGAAGCAACAAAAGACTGACCTTTTTTTCTTTGTTTAGTTTACTGGTTTCACTGGCATGGCTGCTGCCAGCGATTAAAGTTAGAGTTGGTCTGGGGTTATGGGAAATATTGATTATGTATTAAGGGCATTTATTAAGCATTTATGGGCTATCTGCGTTAGACCGGCCCGTTTTGTGTTTAGTTAATTCTGATAACCAAACTGGCCTATCAGGCTATCAGAATATCATTTGGAACTATATTTGTAATAATAAATAATTTTCAGCTTGTTCGTCTAACGGACATTCATCATTATTGCAGCTCGCTGGATGCCATTCATCTTTTCATTCTCACTACACATTCACAGACACATGTCTTATGCGTTGATAATGGCAATCCACGCGTGCTGTATGCGCAGTGAAATGACCGTCACTGGATACAGAGTGAAAATGAACGGACTAAATCCAGAGGGATCAAGGGATGGCAAGTATATGGGTAGTAAAACACGCACATTGTGAATGGGCATCGGCGATGTGTTTTATCTTGGGACAGTCGCCTTTTTTTCTGTGCGCGTGTCCTTCGGGCAGCAGAAACGCGACGTGGAGCCTCTTCTCTGCACTTTCCTGTGCCGTGCCAGGCATGACAAGCGCAACACAACTAGACCGGAACAATGCGTGTTGCTGTTCTGGGGCCTTCATTTAATGCATGACATGATTTAATATGACCGCCGATTACGGTTCCATTTAGACGTGTGTTGCCAAAGCCTTCACAGGAATGTGAGGTGTAGGCAAGAGAAAATGTCCCTTTGACTATAATCATTATATGTTTTTTTGATAGCATCATGCAGGCCCCCAGCTCAAAACACACACACCCCCACACACATTATTTGCTTAGGTCCTGTGATGTGTGTGATGTGTGTGTGTGATGTGTGTATGTATGTATGTATAATAACCATGGGTGTGCAGCACATGTGTGCGTGTATGTATGTATAATAACCATGGGTATTTGTGCTTGTGTGTATTGCCTGTGTGTATTGCCTGTGTGTATGTGTGTGCACTCATGCTTATGCTCTGCCAGTGCTGCAGGCATTGTGCGATGACTCAGGGATGTATGGTAGCACATGTGATGGGAGTTGTTGCTCCGAGGTCATTCAGCCAGAGGAGACGGGCAGAACTCACACATCAGGAAAGACTTGATGCCTACCTGCGTTAGCCTCGATCTGCCCTACTGACTGCTCCTCTGTCCCACTTACCGAGGCAGCCAGCCAGCCAGCCTGCCAGCCAGCCAGCCAGCCAGCCAGCCTGTCTCTCTCTCCCTCTAGTCTTAGCTGGTGTCTCCAGGGTAGGCTGGGATGCTGGGCTGGTGTGAGATCCTCCGGCCCATTGCCTCGACCAATTGATCATTAGATCAAGAAATAATTTACATTGTTATGTAATTAGATTCATATTGTTGCTGCTTACATCCCAGAAACACTTTGGCTACAGCAGACTATTGACTTGTTATCATTCCTTATGAGTAAATAGATTAAATTAATTCAAGGGTCCATGTGTTGCATCAGTGCGTGGTGATGGTAGCGGGTGGACGGATGGAAGGAGGATTGTAATAGACAATATTCAACAATATGACTCTCCTGCAGAGGAAAAAGGAAACCTCATTGACCTCATTGATGTGGCAGCTCTGTGGTGATGGCACACTTGACTGGCAGTGGCACCATAATATAGGCCACACTTTGTTTAGGTACGGCTGAACATGAAGAGACTGAAAAGCGACAGAGGTTAGGAAAAGTGTAAAGCCTAAGTATGTATTGGCCCTGTGTAGCCTAGTTCACTCCTCTTCTATTCTTCAGTGTGATATGAAATATTAAAGTCCTTGCTATATGGAAGTATTATGCCAGAGCTCAGAGGCCTATTGTAGCTACTGGTTTACTGGCTGCCCTAATATTACTTTTACTTACAGATAAGACCTCTATTATGCAGTATTTTAGGCTCATTGAGTTGAAGGAAATTGGCCAGGACAGCCACAGGAGAAGCGAGACAGCCCGTTTTCCAGACTCCCGACATCTATTATCCACTAACATCCAAAGGGCCTTTTTCAGACAGCGACTAAAGACATGAAGAGATTCCCCACTCTCACTCTGTCTCTGGATCAGAACTATCGATACAGATCAGCATCGCAACGCCGAACACTATTAATCTTCAAAAGACCCATTATTTAATATTGCACTGGGGAACGCAAGCCTCGCCAGGTCGCTGATGAAAGGGGAAATGAAATGAGCGGTGCATGCTGAGTTCTGTCTTCATAATGCTAATGGAATGAGCTGACAGGCTGAATGAAGAAGGGATTGGTAGATTGGATTATGTCTGGGAGAGAGGTAACGGGAAAAAATAGCCAACGAAACAAAATGACCAACAATCGGCTGCAGAGCCTTTAACAAGCCACCATGTTGCTTTGCTACTTTAATGGAGTTTTATAATCAACAAATTCAATGCTGCCCTTTAGACTGATTTCTTTGGTGGTTTTCACTGCAAGATTCATCTAGAAATCCAATCTCAATACATCTCAAGCACTGCCGGATTGCTGTGAGGCATTTATAGCGCAGCCCCCTCACCGACTAAAATAAATATCTGGAGAATTCTGCGTGTGCTGTTTTTAATGTACCATACATTTGTAACTTTGTAACCTCACATTTGTAAATTCTGAGGCTGTTTGGCTGCCTCACAATTTAAAACAAGCACACCTCAAGTCGTCCAAGTATTCAGATACATATTTTTGCCAAGTCTGCTGTTGGGCCGACTATGTGCCGAGGTCTGTGTCCAACTTGGCTAACAGCAACTGCCAGTTAGATTGAATTGTTGAATTGTTGAACCAACCCCTGCTGCTGCACCTCATGTAGCGCAGCTGTATCTGGTGTGTCGCCTTCAGCTGGAGGGGGGGGGGGGGGGGGGGGGG
>CABFOQ010053556.1:48533-70909 GCA_900660455.1 Gephyroberyx darwinii
TTTAAAGTTTTTATGGTAATCTGGCAAACTAAATGATCGCACAAATTCCTTTTTCAACTCATGCAGGATTAAAAAGCTCAAGAGGTTATGATCGGGTGTTAAGGAAGCAGACAGGAAAATCTACACCATTTTCACTCAATCTTTCCTGATCAGCCAAATGTTTCACTCTTATCCTCTTCCTTCTACACACTCTCCCCTCTATACTATTCTCCCTCCCGCAGTCACTCCTCCAGTCCTTCGACTGGTGCATTTGGCAGGTCTGCCTGTAGGGCAGCTCTGAGGTTAGCCCAGAAAAGCCTGTGCTTGGCCCTGTCTTGGGGCCACTCCAAGTAGGTGTGTCTGCTCATCATGGCTTTCAGCTGGTAGTACTTAGAGGGGATCAGGTATTGAGGCAGAGGCTCCAGCAGCACCAGGACAACACTGTCAGAGCCCCGGGACAGGCGGTGGTGACTGGCAAAGTACAGTTCATAATGGCACCACTCACTCTTGACAAAGTGCGCAGAGAGCACAAACACAGAGTGTCGGCTCTTCTCCACACAACGGATGATGTTCTCAATAATTGTCTTTCCTGGCACAAAGTTCTTCTCATGGTGGCAGATGCGGAGCCCTCCTATAGGACCTTCAATGTTGGGGAGGAGGGAATTCTGCACCCACTCAGCGTCATGCTGGCTATAGGATACAAAAGCATGAAACTCTACCCCCACCATATCTTGAGGCCGAACTTGCTGGGTTCTGGCACGGTGTTTGGCCCTGGTCCATTGCCAGATCATGCCCATGTACCATGGAACATCCAAACGGTGGCACAAAGTCACCACTGCAATGATCACTATCACTGCTGGGCCCAAGATGGTGGCAGCTAGCAAGCCAACATTGCAGGAGACCTCTGGGATGCTGATGTCTTTTAAGGTGGACTTCCTAAAAACCTCTGGGTAGCTGCAGTGATAGGCCCATGGCCAGCTCAGCAGTTGGATTCCTCTGTGACTATTATTCTGTTCAGACTTGACGGCAAGACTTAAGAAACTCCTTAGGGCACAGGTGCAGGTGAAGGGGTTGTGGCTGACATCCAGGATTTTCATTTGGGGGCAGCTTTTCAGGTTGCTCACAGATGGGGCATGGAGGGAGTTTGCTCTGAGCAGAAGCATAGTCAGTGTGGGGAAACCGTCACACACTGGTAGCTCCCGCAACCGGTTGAAACTTAGATCAAGAGCCAAAAGGTAGTCCAGTTTCAAGATGGATTCTGGTACCACAGAAACCTGGTTGTTCTGGAGGTTCAGTATCTTGGTTCTAGTTGGTAGACATTTAAAAACAGATTCTGTCAGCCCATTAGAGGACAGATTCATATGGGTGATGTTGGGTGGCCAGACACATTCCACCAGGCTGTCATAAGTCAGGGAGTTGAGGCTGAGGTCCAGATATTGCAGGGAGCTCATGTGTTGTAGACGTTTGCTCAGCACCTGAAGGCTCTTAAGATTGTTACCTCTTAGTATCAAATACTTCAATTTACCCAGATTCTCACATTCCGCGGTCCCTTGACCATCCGTTCTGGTGAAAATGGTATCAGATAGGGCACAATTGGAAAAGTCCAGCTTGCAAATAGGACTCTGGGACTTTGGGCATGTCATGTGTATGATAGATGTCTCCAAGATTGCCACATTCTTCAGTGGCATGTTGATAAAAAAGTTGTACACAGCTTCCTGTGAAAAAAAGAAAGACATCACCGTAACCCTTCTCGCTATGAAGGACTTCATATTAGTTGTGTTGCTCACTTTTGTGTCTGTATAAGGTAGCTTGTAGAGGGCCACATCAGAAATGCTCATGTGGGCAATGGGGGAGAGGAGAACCATATTTATATAGTGAGTTAGTTCTTCCCATTCTATCGATATGTTGGTCAGATAGAGGTGTGAAGTGTGGATTTTCTCTCTGGCACTCAACTGCTGAGCTAGATTATCATAGCCACCTGTCAAACTCATTAACTCAACCTCATCAAAGAGCAAAAATGCATCAGCAATCAGTCCATGGTCCATTGTTTGCTTTTTGGTCAAGGCCATCTGAAGCCTTTTAGCCCTGGCATCTCTCAGGCTGCCTTCTTCATAGGTAAGTTCATCCTCTAGACAAAGGGTCAGTGTAAGTAGTTTCACCTCAGAGATATTCTTGAAATCCCCCATACTGATGTTGTTTGCTCCAAGTGCCAATCTCTCGAGCTTTACTAGGGAACTGAACTCACTGCCCAGGGTCATAGTGAGGAACATGTTGTAGGCCAAGTTTAGACCCTGGAGGTTCTTAGTGTGGAACAGGTACTGCTGATCCAGCAAGTTCTGCAGCCTGTTGTGTGATAGGTCCAGATCCTCCAGGAGTGGCGTGTCATGGAAAGTCTCTGGATCGATCTCCTCCAAGGTATTCCACGACAGGTTGAGGAACCTCAGGTAAGGCGTGTTGTTAAAGTCCTCTCTGCGTACTTGTTGTATGTGGTTACGTGAAAGGTCTAAAAACTCAACAGTCTCCGGCAGGTCACTTGGGACAGATGAGAGGTTTTTGGAGGAGAGGTCGACGATAATGACGGCGGAAGAGATGCTTTGCTGAAGACCCACCAACACGGCCACCGCCCAGAGAGTAGCAGTCACAGGCCTCATTGCTTGATTGAAACAAAAGTAAGTGGGAGATAATAAGAGGAATAAACATTGATTCTGTTATTGTTTAGCTTACAGTGGCTTTATAAAACACCAAATGTGTTTTTATTTTCTGGGTTATTGTCTTGGTTAATTAGTTTGGTTAGTAAGTTTTGGTTCCTGATTTTTGCGTAATATATATATTTTATATTTCACTGTTTCCTGTTTGTTCACCACAACAGCTTTCATCCTTCGTTTGAAAATAGACTTTCATCAAGACTTTCATGTTATTCATCAATGACAAGATAAAACCCTGTTCTAAGATATATAAGATAGTTTACTTATGCATCTACACACAACACAATGAATAATATCTACTGTATACATAAACACACAAAAGAGGACACTAACCTGTGCTGTTGTCAGACGGCTCTTCCAATGGAATCACTGTTTTTTATTTTTATTTGTTTGGTTGTTTTTTATTTTTGGCTAGTTGACGGCTCCTCTCGGTCTTGGTCTCTGTCTTCTGATACCACCTCTGATGATGTTACAGTAAATTAAAATGTTGAGAGGAAACAGACACGGAAATGAAAGCCATTCTGAGACCACTCATGTTTGTCTCTGACATACATCCCCTTTTCAGTTCCCTTTAATTTACTGTCCGCAGGAACTTAGTTCCCAAAGCAGCCTAAATGTTATATCTTGATATTTAGTAGACATTTGAAATGTTAAAAAAGTATGAAGATAGTGATGATACTGTTAGTTAATGTTATTTTTGGGTTTGTATCAGACTGATTTGAAATATGTCTTACTTCATGATAGCCACTTTGGGTTTGTTTCCTATTACCAAAGGAACAAGGGCAACTGGTGGATTTATGACAGTGTTACTGAGTCACAAAAACACTGCTATTGAACATCTGATGTTTTTTCTTATTCACTATGTCATCACTAACAATTTTGTTAGATTATCTGTATCTGAGCAGTTTGCTGTGTTTGTTGTGTTTGTGAGTTTGTTGTGTGAATAATGTAATTGAATTGTTTTTTGGGGTTCTTTTCTGCAGTATCATGGCGACCGCACTGAGGTCAGTCAAGGGTGGTCGATGATTGTTTCCCAACTTAATTAACTTAACCCAATAAGACCCTGAAGCAGAATGTATCCTGGACAACTACTCTGTTTGCTGTAGAGGCCATACTGCCATTAGGAAGGTGGATGGGATAAGGGTTTTCTTGATGGGCTTAGTCCTGTTTTATTCTTGATAGGGTGGCTTGATCAAAGACAAACATATGTACAGACAGATGGTTGGCCAGACATGCAAACACACACCTCTCTGCAATGGCGTCCTCTTCAGTCTAACAGCACTGCTTGTTGCTTGGGTCAGAGACTGTTACTCATAGCACAAGTGGAGCTAAAGTGAATCAGGTCCAATGAGCTAGTGTGGCTGTTCTCAGCTGTCATGGTTTGATCAAATAATGGAATAGCACTGAGGGCATGGTTACCACAATCTGGCCATAAAGCCACAGAGAACAGCCTATTTTTCAATATAATGTTGAGAAAAAGTGTGTTTTATTTCCTCCTATTCAATAAATGTGTTGGATGTGTGATTCATACTGGAACTCACAACATTTTTTGAATTTGAAGCTGAGGATCTGTAATTTTTCAGCAGGGGAGAGCTATGGGGAGGAAAGGTCTGAAAGGTAGAGTGGGTGGTTTGGAACAAATTTGATTTAAGAAAGAGGACGCTTGGATTGGTAGAACGCTGTGTATTGTATGTGTGTGTTGGAAACAGAGATCAATGTGAGCTACATCTTCGTTGTGGAACTAAGATCAGAGTACAAGCTAATTATTGACAAAAGAACCTCCTTTGCAGCAATCAACATTATGCTTGAAGCGCTGTGTGTGTGTGTGTGTGTGTGTGTGTGTGTGTGTGTGTCCTCACAGGGATAGAGAGATCAGGAATATCCTCTCTTTGAATAGGTTTTTTTTTAATTTAGGTATTAGTATTAGATGGGGTATTAGCAGTCAGGTTTAGGGGCTAGGGAATGACCAATGAAAATAACTCAATGGAATATCCTCATTGGAAAAGTAATACAAACACATTTTGAGTCTTTGTATGTGTGACCATTATGTAGTGGGGAGGAGCTGAGTGGGAGAGATAGTCTAACCAGGTTAGTTTGTCAGATGGACACTGCACCACCTCTCGGTGCCACATACTTGATGTCTCACTTTGCTTGTCTAGATCTCTTCCCTCCCAGCATGGATCTCGCGTCTTTCACAAGTGGATTCCTGATACTGCACAGCACAGTTGCTCTGACTGAGACCACCTCCCCCCATCAAGTAGATTTCTGAAACAAGGTACAATTCTTCAGTATGCTGAGACATCTTTCTCTTCCCACTCCATGCTTCTTGTTCTCCCTCCTGTTGTTGGTGTGTGGCTGGAACAAGGCAGCCTGCTCCCTGGGGCAGGGCAGGAGGCTTTGGCAGCAGCCCGTCCCGGACCCCACCATCCACGGCCGGTCTTTCCTTCATGACACCTTCCCTCCAGGATTCCTATGGGGTACGGGGACCTCCGCCTTCCAGACAGAGGGGGCATGGGACCAGGAGGGGAAAGGCCCCTCTATCTGGGACCATTACACCCACTCTGCTGCCAGTGGTAATTTGGCCACAGGGACTGCTGACGTAGCTAGTGACAGCTACACTCGCTGGGAGGAAGATGTGGATGCACTGGAGTACCTGGGTGTAAGATCATACTCCTTCTCTCTCTCCTGGCCCAGACTGTTCCCTGATGGGAATGCCAGGGGTCGGCCCAATACAGCTGCTGTGGAGCATTACCGACGTCTCTTAGACAGGCTTCTGGAAAAGAAGATCGAGCCCATCGTCACTCTCTATCACTGGGATCTGCCCCAGGACCTGCAGGAGAGCTATGGAGGCTGGAAGAATGACACCCTGGTGGGAATGTTTGAGGAGTATGCTGCCTTCTGTTTCCATACATATGGGAGCCGTGTGAGGTACTGGCTCACAATGCATAACCCCTACCTGGTGGCTGTACAGGGGTATGGGACAGGAGTGCACGCACCAGGGGAAATAGGGGGTCCCTCTGGGCCCCTCATTGTGGCCCACAACCTGATCAGGGTAAGAAGTCTGCAGATTATATTATATTGTGTAGACTACATGGAGACCTTTTCTGTTCAGATAGTCTGTCTTTGAACTTTGAACTTCTGCAACTTTTATCAGTTTATGTTGGTCAATAAATGTTAAAATCTTCCGGATGATTTTCACACTGAAGAAAACAAGGACTGCATTGATACACTGACAACATTTTGTTGTAATTAAAAATTGTTAAATCAATCCAGAAAATGTTGTTCCGTGTAATGTAATATGAATGTTGTGTGCTGGTTGAATAAACTGCAGTGGGTTGTTGTTCAGTTTTATTTTCATGGATTATTGACTTGCCCTCTTCAAAGATCTGTTGATGATATTTTATTTGGAAAGATTTGTGATTAGTAAACAGGACACTTAAAGAGACATTAAGGTCAAAGTCCACCCCATCAACACTTTGTGCTGGAGAGAAACAGTGTGTGACAGGAAGTACTGGTGATATGCCTCATTAATCATCAGCTCTGTTTATGCACTTGGGATTCTAGCACAGATGGTATGTGTACATCTATTACTATTTATATAGAACAGGCAGATACTGCAACTGTAGTGCTAAATACATTGTTTTTGTACTTTTTCTACTACTGTGAATGATAATAATGTGTCTTCTATGTTTTCCAGGCACATGCCAAAGCATGGCACACCTACAACACATACTTCCGCCTGACCCAGAAGGGTGAGGTGTCTATCGTCCTGGGTTCCCACTGGGTTGTGCCTCAAAAAGGCCAAGTGACAGCAGCCAATGTTGAGGTTTGCCAACAATCAATAGAGGCCGTGCTAGGCTGGTTTGCCAATCCCATTTTTGGGGATGGGGATTACCCACTCTCTATGAAAGCCCACTATGGGTCCCTCCTGCCTAAGTTCACCCCTGAGGAGAAGCTCTGGGTGCAGAAAACAGCAGACTTCTTTGCTCTGTCCTTTGGGCCTAACAACCTCCGTCTGGGCCGCACCCTGGTCCAACATGGGCAGATTGTGACCCCAGACCTGAGGTCTGTCCTGGGCTGGGTAAAGCTGGAGTATGGGGACCAGAGGGTGCTGGTAGCAGAGGGGGGCTGGTTCTCTGAAACCACTGTGGGAAGGGAGGACACAGTGGCCATCTACCTGATGAAGAGATTTATCAACCAGGTCCTACAAGGTGAGATGAGAAGGGAAAAGAGAACAGTTGGAGAAAAGATTAAGACAAAGTAATCAATTTACCAAATAAATTCCTTTCTATCCCATTAGTGGTATTTATTCTGTTTTAGCTATCAGGTTTGATGGAGTGCAGGTGTTTGGCTACTCTGCCTGGTCGTTGGTGGATGGCTATGAGTGGAATTACAGCTACAGTGTGAGGCGAGGCCTTTTCTACATCGACTTCAGTCAACCTAACCGAACCAGGGTCCCCAAGACCAGTGCTCAGTACTACAGGCATGTAATAACTGACAATGGTTTCCCCACTGATGGGACCTCCACAGAGGTCAAAGGGCGTTTCCCCTGTGAGTTCCACTGGGGTGTCACTGACTCCACCCTGCAGGTAAACAGAGAGGGTGATCATAATCTAGTCAACATCAATAATAAACTTTATCTTATTTCTTGCATAATTGTAAGAAACAAAAAGTGAAGGGGTACATGCATCCATTAACTGATTTTATCCTGTCTCTTTTCTTATTGTAGGTCCAATTCCATCCTTTCTCCCCGCAGTTCACTGACCCCCATTTGTACAGCTGGAACGTGACAGGGGACGGAGCATTGCGTCCAGTCTCAGGGGTCAAGCTCCCCACCAGAGGAGCCCAGTGTACCGACTACCTGGCCATCCGTGGTCATCTCAACCTGTTTGCTTCCACTGGGGCATCTCACTACCGCTTTGCCCTGAGCTGGTCTTTGATTTTACCCCAGGGAGACCTCTCAGTTGTGAACACTGAGGCTCTGAGGTAGATATACACACAACAACTTTCACTTCTCCATCTCTCGCAATTCAGTTCAGTTCATTTCAGTTCAATTCAGTTCAGTTCATTTCAGTTCAATTCAGTTCATTTCAGTTCAATTTAATGCAATTCAATTTAAAGGTGCTTTATGTGGGATGAAATACAAATGTACTTATTACCAAAGCAAAATATCAAATAACAGATTATAACCAGATTCAGATAAATCCAAAGATTCTCTCTCTCTCTCTCTCTCTCTCTCACTCTCTCTCTCTCACATACACATACACAAATAACACTCCACAAATAACTCCTTATTCTGCACTCTAGTTCACATTGTTATTATATCCAAAAGGTACTACTCCTGCGTCCTGACTGAGCTCCATAAGCTGGATCTGGAGGCTGTCATCACACTCTACTACCCCACACATAGAGATCCCCATATGGGCTTGCCTGGACCACTGCATGCGTCTGGGGGTTGGCTGAACCAGAGCACAGTGGAGGCCTTCCAGGAATATGCAGCCCTCTGCTACCAGGAGTTGGGCTCCTGGGTCCGGTACTGGATCACAGTCAATGAACCGAACAGACTGATGGATGTTTATTCCAGTGGAAAAGAGCAGCATCAGGCAGCTCATAACCTTCTTCTGGCCCATGCAAAAGCCTGGAGGCTATATGAGAGGGAATACTCTCGTCAACAGGGTGGACTGGTATCACTGGCACTGCACGCTGACTGGGCAGAACCTGCCAACCCCTTCCTGGTGTCACATGCAGCTGCAGCTCAAAGATTCCTTCTATTTCAACTTGGTCGCTTCTTAGACCCATTGCTGGAGACCAGATATGAAGAGGAGGACAATGGGGACTACCCACAAGAGATGAAGGCATACCTGGAGGAGAGAGCTCTCATGATGGGCCTCCATGGATCCCCACTACCTAGCTTTACTGAGATGGAGAGGGAAGAGCTTAAAGGGGCATTGGGTTTCATAGCGCTGAACCATTTTACTACCCGTTTAGTCTCTCCATATCCCCGCACACAAGCATCCCAGCCAAACCTCCAGCAGCAACAAACTCCAGATCACGGATGCCTGCTCCTCTCCGATCCGACCTGGCCCTTCTCCGGCCTTGGGCAGGCCCTGGTACCCTGGGGTCTGCGGAAGGTCCTGGGCTGGGTGACCGAGAGGTATGGAAGGGCCCTGCCTATCATTGTCACAGCCAGTGGGGTAGATGACCAGGCTCCTGTGGAGGACAGACTCAGGCAGCACTACCTCACGAGTTACCTGCAGGAGGCCCTCAAAGGTGGGATTTATATTTAACATTAAACCACCCCTGTATCGCTTGTATTAGATTCAGAGTGTATAGCTAAAATTAGTTGAGGCTGAGGTTGTAGAGGCACAGGTGCAACTTCACAGGCACAACAGAGTTTATTTTGTATGAGCTCCTGCTATAAAACCCTGAATTTATGAGAAGACTTTGACACCATAAAGAAAGAGAGAGAGAGAGAGAGAGAGAGAGAGAGAGAGAGAGAGAGAACAGAGAGAGAACAGAGAGAGAACAGAGAGAGAACAGAGAGAGAACAGAGAGAGAGAGAGTGTTGATCAGTGTAATATTCATGTTAAGCCTTTTATGGCCCCTCAGCTTCCCTGTGTTTGCAAATGCATACATGTATCCGGATCTCTAACCGGAAGCAAAACATTGTTCATGTATCCTTAAGGTTTGGTGGTTTAGTTTGCAAGATGGTTTTTAATAATATATCCTGTGGTGCATATTGCTGGACGAGGAGGATGAATTAGATGGATGATGAAAGATTCTGATCTCTATTCCTCCTCATCTTCTGTTTGTCTCCAGCTCACCGTTTAGATGGAGTCAACCTGCAGGGCTTCTATGTGTGGAAGCTGCAGGATCGACATGTCCCTCAGTTCGGCATTTTCACCTCACCCTACCACCAATCCAAAGCCAAAGCCTCGATCGCGACTTACCGGGAGATCATCAATCATGGTGGTTTCCCTGAGGACAACGCCACACAAACCTGCAGGCCCAATGAGCTCCAGGGGTCATGCACTATATGTGCATGGATCTTCAAGAACAAACCCCTGCTGGTCTTTGGAGCCTGCCTCATGATAACGGCTGTTATGTTGGGAGCAGCTGTCATCATTATCATCATCACCAGGAGAAACAGGACAAGGGGCAGAGGGAAGGGGAGGGGGGTGAGTAGTAGGAGGAGAAGAGTGGGGGTGCCAGGTTGTTCCATTCCACCTGGTGCTAAGTGCCAGCCGTGGGAGAGGGTGACACTACAGTGTGTAGCGGACAAGCTCTGTGTGGTTCATTGATAGAGACAGGAGCCATAATCAATATGTCTGATCTATTTACTTGTAGCTGCTCTCATTACAAATGTGTGAGTTTACCCAACTGCAATCTTTGTCATGGGAAAGTGTCTTCATCCATTCGTTACCCTAACTTGGTTATTTTTAATCAATTTGGGGAACTGTAAGAGCTTTGTCTACAGGTTTCCAAAGATGAATGAACAAGACAGGGTGACACGTCTAGTAAGTCCCAAAGACAAGCTCACACACTGTACTTCCTCAAGAATCCTCATTCAGTATATGAGTTGTATGGTTTACCATGATGGTGAATAGACCTAATGATTGCTAAATTGGAATTGCTGTGATAATGATGTCAGTTGGTAGACACTTTTATTCAAAGCCCCTTTCAAGAACCATGACTCCATGCATTTTCACTATGTGCTGTCCCATTGGAAAACGGACCTCTAATCTTGGCAGTGTTAATGCCATGCTCCTCCCATTGAACTACACAGCACTAAAATGTACCAGAGAATAGATATTGGTGAATGGTACATTACATAAGTACTTACTACTTCAGTAACACTTGTGTGCCACACACCGCAAGATTCTCCTTGAAACTCTGATGCCCCCTAGTGTGGCTGTGGAGGCTGTGATGAGTGGAGAGTATCCATTAATTATATATGTTCATGTGTTTGTATCCTGTGATGAAGCAACGTGGCTACAGAGGTTTAAGCGTAAACCCACGCCATGTCTGTGACTGTGACTATTGAGAGAAATGTACATATCAGAAGTTGCCATGATTGCTGCTAGCAGTTCAATCTACATTGTCAGTCTCCCCAGGTTAGTAGAACACTATTAAGGATCAGTCATCTATGGCAAGGATTTATAATGATGCACACCATGTCAAATAACTAAAGCAATCATTTTATCCTAAATGTATCAAAGGCGTCAGAGAATTCAGGGATCAAAGAAGGAAATCATGGGGTATGTGCCTGCAAACAGTGATAACAGAGGACACAGAAAATTATTAAACCAAAATAAAATTCTGTACTCCTAAGTGGACACAGTTTATCAGTTTAAGATATTCAATGAAACACATTGCACTTCAGAAGAACTGTTGAAATATATTAAAAGAAAAATAAATTGTTGATTTTACTGGGGTTATAAAGTGATGTGGTTCTTTGTTCTCTGCAACTAAAATCCTTGCTTACTGTTTTGTTAATAGCCATGACCTTATTGCAGCACTGGGAAGAGATGAAAACACCTTTCCACTGCATACTTGATACTAGCCTACTTTAGGCCTACTTGAAAATCTAATTTAAGTAAATGTGAATTGTCTATGAATATAAAACCCGATTTATATATGTTGTTAAGTTTGCTCTGAAAACATTTTTGCCTGAATATGTGAATAAACAACAATTAAGCGGTATCTTTGACCTTGCTATTTCCAATTATCACCCAAGTGGTCGCTAGTCATTTTAAACTACACGTGTTAATGTGTTTACATCATACTGGAAAGGAATACTTGTGGAGGTAATACTACTACTACTGCTACTATTACTACTACTAATAACAATAATAATAGTAATATACTGTATTATTCATTATGTATTGATTATTTTAACTGTAGTCAGGTCATGGTGAGTGCTGACATCAGCCAATGGCAAGAGGCGTTCAAGAAGGCAATAGAAATCACATGACCCCCTTTCCTCCAGATTGCATGCAGTTGGTATTAAAATGTTTCCAGCACCACCAACCACAGTCTGTATTGTTACATGTTTGAGAGGTTAGATACATGTTGATAAGCTGTTTTAACGTTTTACTATATTAAATAGATCGCCGGTATTGACGGCAATCGCGGGAGCAAGCCTGCAACTGTGTTATTTTTGCGTGTTGTATCCAAAAAAGTGACAGAGCTACTGTGGGCAGAACGAAAGTGCCAGACAAGCTAGCTAACGTTAGTCAATTCGGACGGCGAGGCCCGAACCGGACAGAAACACGGGGGAACCATGGCCAACATCGCAGTTCAAAGGATAAAACGGGAATTCAAGGAGGTTCTCAAAAGTGAAGAGGTTAGTTGCCATGTTTGCCAGCTACTGCTTTATTTTTTCAATCGACTATGAGGCTGAATGTGAGTGACGCGTCGCTGGTTCAGCTGTCAGCTAACCACCAAGCTGCTAGCTAGCTTTAGCTAACTGGTGTGTCAGATACGGCAATGCCTCCTCCTGCTTCAGTACCATTAGCGTTAGCTATTTTTGTGCCACGGCTGGCAAGTGAAACCCAAAGTAGCTAGCTAGCAAGCAAGGTTTTTCTTAGTTTTGGGTAATTTTGATGGAAGGAACTGAACATTAAGTTAATTTAGCCAAGTTAGCTGGGCATGTAGCTAACGTTATTTGGTTACCGTTAGTTTTCCAAGCAGTATGTAGTCCATGCAACTAATATTGGTTGGTAACTAAGCTAGGTAGCCTCTAACTAGGTGATGGTATTTTGGTCTGATAATCATATGACACTGAATGAAATCACCGTTGTGTCCTAGTTCAATATAAGTGTTAATAGAGAAGGCATAGATACCATGTAAGTTGCAAGCTAACGTTAGCTAATGCTGCTAGGGTGTCAACTTATGCTGCATAGGCAGGTTTGAGTTTGAAAACAAGCAAGCTAAACACTTAACAATGTGCGTGCCCACTAAAGTTAAACTACTTCTTTGCTTCGATCTTTGCTGTCTTTCAGACAAGTAAAAACCAGATAAAGGTGGATCTGGTGGATGAGAACTTCACAGAACTAAAAGGGGAGATAGCAGGGCCACCTGACACGCCATATGAAGGTGAGGGACTCAGGGGAGGTTGGCTGCCTTGAGCAGACACTCTGCTGTCTGCTTAACTGCATGTGTGTTGGTGCAGTTATGTGATGTCAGGTATAATTCACGTCAACTTTGTTTTAGACAAGGAGGTAGACTACACCAACTAACCACTGCTTTAGTCTGTGAGTCTTTTAATCCCAAAGAATGTTGGCTGAAATATTTTGCAGCTAAACTAAAACATTTTGCATGACATCCTATTGTATGTTTGAGTGCTCTCGGTCATCATTCTTGAATAATTGTTTGGCCTCTTCTTTCAGGGGGTAGATATCAACTAGAAATTAAAATTCCAGAGACATATCCATTCAATCCACCTAAGGTTGGTATTCCTACATGCTTTTTGTAATAGTCAAAGATTAATCTGTTTTCTAATGTCAGGACATTTGGCTTTAGCGGCTCTATATTACTGTGCTTATCCGTAGGTGATTTTCATTTTCTCCCCACTCCTCAGGTGCGGTTTATCACTAAAATCTGGCATCCCAACATCAGCTCAGTCACAGGTGCGATATGTCTGGACATTCTCAAAGACCAGTGGTGAGTGAGTTTGCTTCAGCATTCCAGAGATTCTTCTCCATCTGTCATTCAAAACCTTTCTAATCTTGTAAGAGTATCTGTAGGAGCCAGACTCCATGTTGGAACCACAGCCTCACATTGGTATTGCTCTAACCTGTAACCTGTATGTCTTATCAGGGCAGCAGCTATGACACTGAGGACTGTCCTCCTGTCACTACAAGCCTTACTGGCAGCCGCAGAACCAGATGACCCACAGGATGCAGTGGTAGCCAATCAGGTGGGATGTGTGTGTGTGTATGTATGTGTGTGTGTATGTATGTTTGTAGGCAACCTTCTTAAAATTTCCAACTAGCCAATGGGGCTCAATGATAGGCTGCTGTCTTTTTTAATAATTCTTTAATATTTTTTTAATAATGCCTATTTCCATTTGGTCAATAATGCTTATTTCAGTTTTCCTAAGTAACAAAATATAAATAAATACGACATCAAACTAATAGCTCTTTTAAACAGGGCTCTATTTCAATAGGAATTTTGTTCACAAAATACAGGAAGATAAGATTTGCCATAATATGGTTTGCCCTGCCTACTAAGACAAACGTGAGATTATTGCTGTAGCCATGCAGAGACAGTCACAGCACTGAGGGTTGACACTGAGGGTTAAACGATCGGTTAAATATCAAATATTGAGAGGAGGACTGGAGATTATCCTCTCATAGCTGCACTCGAAACACTGACCTAATGAACCTATACAGGAACATTTTGACATGCAAAATCATGGTAATTCTGATCAGTGTGCTGAATGCCTGTCTAGAATAAGGCACATCCAGTCCAAAAGTTGTTATGAAGTTGCCTTATTGAAATAGTTTTAATGCTTTATACCACACGTCCCACTAAAATATTCATGAGTTCATGAAATATACAATTCTAAGACTGGCAGCAAAATAGTTAATCTTTCCTGCCAAGACAAATAATTCTTTTTTTTAATAATAAAAAATAAATAAAAGCCGTCTGGTGGTGAGCTTCTCAGTTGCCTCGAAATCTTGCCAACCATTTTTCTTGGCAAGCTGGGGCGGACCTGTATATTTTACTTAGCAACAATAGAAACCATGTCCAAATGTTTTGGATGGGAGAACTCTAACCACCACAGTGTTGTAGTTGTTGACAGTGGCATGCTGTACTCCTCCCACATGAGCTTACTGTTGTTCTGTGCTCTTTCACACTTGTTTCTCAGTACAAGCAGAACCCAGAGATGTTCAAACAGACAGCAAGGCTCTGGTCTCATGTCTACGCAGGTGCTCCCGTCTCCAGTCCAGAGTACACACGCAAAATAGACAAACTCTGTGCCATGGGTTTTGAAAAAGTGAGTAATTCCAAACTTTTCCACCCCACTTTGCATTCTGCAGTTGGAGTCAAATAAAATAAAACAGAGGTTCAGAATGGTTTTGTTTTTTTGTCTTTGTCCACAGAATGCAGTAATAGTGGCGTTGTCATCGAAATCCTGGGACGTGGAGACAGCGACAGAGCTACTGCTCAGTAACTGAATCTTCCTCCCATCATCTCCCTCTTGATCCCTATCACCCGCCCCCCACTCACACACGCCCCATCTCCTCCACTTTCCCCTCTGTCTCAACTGTCTTTTTCCTCTGTTGTGCCCCCTGTTTCATCTCTGTGGACTCTTACGCATCCACACTTCCTCTTTCCTCCCTCCCTTTATCCCATCTGTTGGGAATCTCTCCCCTTGTACCTCATCCTTTCCCACCACCTTCTGCTCGGTCGGTACCACACTGATCAGTCGCTCTGTGAGCTCTAATCACTCTGGTTTCTTTATGGTCATTCATCATTCCACTCAGTGCTACAATCAGATGTCCAACCCCTCCTTGCCCCTTTTGAGGCAAATACCATTCTTCATGTCCCACCCATGCCTGCCAGTCTCCCAACTCACTGGCTATGTCCAAGTAGGCTATCAGTGGCTTATCCTTGCCTATGCAGTGCATTTACATTCATTTGTGAAATCCTTGTAGGACAAAGTCAATCCATTTAAGGAGGCTATTTTGGACATGGTCGTGATTTTTAAGCACTTAAAGCATCACTGAGGTTTTTACACAGTAGCCACACCCATTATCATGCCAATATGTCCCCTGTTTGACTGTCTGACCAACCTAAAACCCCTTGAGCAGCCCCCTCCCTCCATACCCATTCTTGAAATGGCTAACTTCACCTCTCCCTTTTTTAATTTGGTTCTGGCTTCCTACAGGAATACATTTGGATTCCTGTTTTTAAACTAAAAGAAAAGAAAAATGGTAAAACTCAAATCACACCAGTAACGCAACCAGACCAAAGTCTGGAAGGAACTTGTTCAAAAAGAGTTTGAAAAATATTGCATCAGCTGAACTACGCCAACAGAAAAAAAATGTCAAAATGGGTCATCTGTAAATAAAGATATTAAAGTCTGTGTAAATTAATCCAGACTCTGTCCATTGTGTTAAATTGTGTTGTATTTTTCAAAGATTGTTTGTTGTGCTTTATTTATGGTGCTTTTCACCTATTATTTTTTTCCCCAGTAAGTAAAATAGTTAAAACATACCAAGAAACTACCTGGCAACAATGCAACGCTCAGCCAGTATGTTATTTATTTATTTATTTATTTTATTTTTTTACGAATTCTGTACATCCCACAGTCATTTTTATGTCAGAAAATTAAACATCAACCTAATTCTAGGTATAGAGTTGAGGAACAGTGTTAATATGCAATTGTTGTATAGGATCTTATATGTTTTTAGAAGCGTGTCTTTGGGTCTGCATATGTTTGAATAATATCTAGGGTGAGGAGCTAAATTTACAAGGCAGCAGAAACTGAATCTAAAGGGAATTACATTGTCACTGAAAGTAGAACAAGCAGACTAATTAAGATGAAGACTGCATGTAAAAGGACTGGAGACATGAATGTACATTGGAGTTGGCCTTTCTGAACAATACTGAGGGCCTTGCACAGTAGTATTGTATCATTGTTCCAGAGTTGTTGGGTGAGCCAGCGAATTAACAGAGTCTGGTGTCAGTGGATTACAAGGAGGTTATGTAAGCAGTCTAACAAAAATACTGCAGAGTGCCTTGCTTATCTAGTGAGGCAAAAGATACGAGGGTGCGCATACTAACAGATGGCTAGTTAGGTCGCATGTTGTGCCATAGTCAGTCTCTCCAAGAACTCCATCTTCAGCACAGGAGAAACCCTGGCAGTAATCTGGACGCCATATTTCAGCCTACATACTGGCACTACATGAGAGCAACGCTGACGTGTTTGTCCGTGGGCATGCTCATCAACAGTAGTGTGTGGGCTGGTGGGTGTCCATAGTACTGAAGGACCTCAGTCAGCACTCTCATGGTGGACTTCACACATGCTGCACTGCAGCACCTGGTGTCAAGCTGCAGGCTAAACCAGCTTCAGATTTCCCCCAGGCATCCCAAGCGACAAAAGCTCATTTTGTCCCTCTCCTCTCCACTTGATGTATATCACCCTCGTGGCACTCCTCCAAGCGTCCGGGAGCAGAGGACTACTGCAGAAGCATGGATACGGGAAGGAATGCAAAAAGAGTGGCTGCTGAAAGATTAAACAGCATCCTTTAAACCATATATTTTGATGCGTTAATCAGGTTCTTTAGGTGTTGAGGGCTATATAGGACTGACTTTATCACGCATAACTTCACCTCCTTGCGTGCAGTTATGCGCAAATACGTTAAATTTGACGCTTAAACATTCCCAACGAGAAACCCCCCCAGTAAGTGCCTATAGGAACATTATAAAGTGTGTATGTGGTATTCAGTTCATAGTGTCCTTATTGTACTTAATGGCATTTCCATCTCCCATGTTATCACTGCAATAGTCCTATAGAGATTTAAAGTTTTGCTGTCATGTGTACAGTATCCTAGTATAATTTACTGTATGATTACTTTACGCAGATTTTGAAATACCATCTAAACTAAGTCTAATATTAGAGTCGTTATACATGCAATTATGTTTGAAACCATTGAAACTCTCATCTTTTCTGCCCCGGTTCTCCTTCATGTTAGCGGTCTGTTGCAGGCCAGCAGCCCACCTGGGTGCAGGCGTTTGATTGACAGGTGAATGGCCCGGTGTGTGGTCAGGCGATGATTCTGGAGCATCTTGTTTCTCTCGGTCTGCTGGTGCTATGTGATAGCCGGGGTTTTATTCCGTGTCTCAGTCAGCAGACATGCTGGCTCCACTGCCAAGCAGTAAGCGCTGGCCTGAACGCGGGGAGGACGAACGGAAACGGTGCCCTGGTATCAGCAATGGAGTTCAATTGGGGTTGAACGGGCGTCATGTAGACCTAAAGGGAATGAAACCCATGACCGTTAATTTACTTTGGTTGCAATTACCTCGTGTGTCTCCTTGGAGTTATTCGAAAATGCGCAAAGTGATCCCAGTAATCTGTCTGGCGGTGCTGCTGCTTGATGGTGAGCCACCTGCCACTTTTGTTTCGTGGACTTTTGTTAACTGGTTTGAATGATTGTGCTGTTTCTAACTTGTTCATAGATCATCTTTCTCATGCATGTTTGTTGTGTTGAATGCATTGCTTGTATGCGTAATTACGCACAAACCTTTGTGGCTTTCTCTAAAAGTAGGTTGAAATTTGCACATGTACAAAAAATATTATTTGGGATTTATGTCTGAGATCTAAAGTACTGCATCGCAAAGGGAAATTATAGAAATTTGTGTGAACGTATAAGAACTCATAAAACAAACATCTAAGTAAAAAGAAAGCGGTAGTAGGATGTAGTAAGTGGTTTTTAAACTAGCCGTATAGATTTCCGTTCAGAAAATTTCAAATTTTGTCGATCCCGCTCTCAGTAGGATTTAAGGATGGGTTGAAATCAAAATATTCCACCATCATGTGGAGAATGTGGCCTAGAAAATATACAGCATTAGTTTCAGTTCCTGAGGTTTAAAAGTCGCCACCACTGAGTTTCTCATCCAGTTTCCCTAGACATCTATAGTGAAATTACCTACTGTAGTACAATAAGGTGATGATTTATTCTTTTTCTTTGAGACACCAAGAGCTGTCCTTGAATGCCACCCATAACCACTTATTCCACCATGGAGTCATCTAAAGCAAAGTCCACCCTCCACCCTAAACTCCTAATGAGATGTAGCTTATTAAAGAGTCCTATCAAAGTCTGCAAGAAAGTCAGAATTAGAACAACTTGGACAGAAAACATTGTTCAAAAGTACTACCTAAGGATGTGATGTGACTCATAACATAATGGTTATAACAGAGGTCACCTACACAAGAAGTGATGGGGGAGAGAGAGTGGCTACTAAATAGATCAATAACAGAAAAAAACGTAATAATGCTTTGATCTCAGAACTCCTATCAAGGCAACTATGACGTGAAAAGCAGTTGTGTCGTTCTTCAACAAACTTGGAAAATGATTGATTACTGCCTCTTCCTCCAGTGGCTCACTCGGCCCAGGGTCGCTATGCCCAGATGCTTCTGAATGATTTGATGGAGAACTACTCCAACGCCCTGCGGCCGGTGGAGGACACAGACAAGGCCCTCAACGTCACCCTGCAGATCACCCTCTCCCAGATCAAAGACATGGTGGGTGGCTCATCAAGGAGACACACAAAACAGCTACTGTATGACATAAATTGCTCTGGTGAAGGTAAACATCCTCAAATCAAATTTAAACGTACTAAGTATCAAAACGTAAATTGAATTTAAGTCAATCTCAAGGGATTAGTGGTCCTGTTGTTTTGGTTTTTTCCCTGTTGCCTTTTTAAACCAGTTCATCATTTTATCTACGATGATATGATATTATTTAATTACATTTTAGATGGACAAAATAAAAAAACAGTAAATAGTAACTGCAGTTTTTTTGATAATGAAACTGAGTAAAAATTATTAGTTACTACACTTCTGCTGTAACATGATAGTAAACCTGCCTTATTGCAGGCCTATGGCATTTGATCAAATGAAGAACAGTATCATTTAGATACAGAGTACTGTAGATTATAATAGACTGAGACCCTAGTTATTTTACTGAACACTGGAGCCCAAACATTGAGAGGACGGGCCTTTGTGCTGAATTTCTGGGATCAATAATGACAAATTTCCCCATAGCTGAGGCAGTGGTTACCAACAGATGGGCGTTGTCATGGAAAATTGAACCTACACATCCACACATGTGCATATATGGACTACAGATGTACTGACTTTCTCTTGTGAATATACTGTTTCATGCTGTGTGAGTAGCATGGTCTCCTCTCTGTAACCTTTGTGCCATAACTTCACCTTCCCAGAGGCCCTTGTCACCGTGGCCTGTTTAGACTATGGATGTTCTCAACAAGGACACAACATGTGGTGTTTTCACGGTCCTTCTATCTCTGTTTGTGTCACCTGTTCCCATGTCTGCACATTCTGTCACGTCCTTGAATGGTGCTTAAAGACCAGTGCAAAACTATGTGTGGTGTACACCTCTTCCTCTCATGAGATCCCTTTTTGAATAAATATATATTCAACTAAGACGAACCTCAGACTCAAGAACTTTTCTACATCAGGCGTCTAGCAGCTGATATGTATGAATGACAGTCAGACCTCCTACTGTACAGGCCTACTGTTACTCAGCCAGCTCCTGTTTCTGTTCAGGTTCAGCGCTGTGTCAGCCCCCAATTTATTAGCGCTTGTGTGTGTGTGAGCATCTGCGTGGTTGAAGAGATAAGATAGCTGTCTTGCTGAATAGAAATGATCTGCCGTGGCACAGATGTCTGTGTTGATGTCAACCTGTCACTCAGAGATGCAGACAGACTCATTACGTGCGTTACCTGTGACTAAGTGTTTCTGTATGAGACAGAGAGCCAGAGAACGAATATGTCTCTGTGTGTGTGTGTGTGTGTGTGTGTGTGTGTGTGTGAGTGTCCCGTTACCCATAGGGGTTATGCTCTCCTTGGTTCGGTGCTTTGATGAAGCCTCACGTCAGGCCCTGGCAGCGATACCAAGCCACCCCCCCCGAGCCAACCACTCTCATCCACCTGATATTGACAGTCGGGATGGATAGATTTCAGCTGTTCTGATAATCCGAGGCTCATCTGTCTACGTAATGCTCATAGAGAGTTAATGAGCAATAGAGAAAGGGGAAGGGGATAAAGACGATCTCTGTCCAATCCCTGCGAATATATCTCTTCTTTGTCCGTTTCCATTTGTGCGTTCGTATATGTGTGTGCATTTTGCGTACGCTTGTTGACGTGATTGTGGCTGTGTGTTTGTGTGTAGGACGAGAGGAACCAGGTGTTGATTGCCTACCTGTGGATCAGGCAGACGTGGCATGATACCTACCTGAAGTGGAATAAAGAGGATTACGATGGACTGGAGGTCATCCGCATCCCCAGCAGCTTGGTGTGGAGGCCCGACCTTGTCCTCTATAACAAGTACGCCCGTACGTCACACGCACACGCAGTCTTCTGGTCTTGTGCTCGCTTCGGTAACCGTAGAAGATGTTGCGGCACACCTTAACCAAATGACACATGGGATGTTGCTCATTTGTCGGTGTGTTTCGGCTTTCTCGCCTCCTCCAGGGCCGATGACGACTTCTCAGGGCCGATGGACACCAACGTGGTGCTGCGCTACAATGGGGAGATAATCTGGGATGCTCCTGCCATCACCAAGAGCTCCTGTGTGGTGGACGTCTCCTACTTCCCCTTCGACAGCCAAGAGTGTAACCTTACTTTCGGCTCGTGGACCTACAACGGCAACCAGGTATGGACTATGGAGAGTGGGTATACACAAACAGACACACACACACACACTTACAACCAGAGATGTAGTGGAGGGTAAACACACCTAAACTCAGTTTATCCACTCTTTTCTTGCCACGTTTTTTAGACAACAATCTTAATCACCTAAATTCATAGTAAATATTATCAAACTGATCTGTGTTATATGAAAATAGGAAAAATATAATTGTTTTTGTCTATATTGGTTGGCTGGTTTGCCTTGTGATGACCACTGACTGGTCATAGTCTACCGACCTTTTTATGTACCACTATATCACTGCATATAACAGTAGGGAAGTGAGTTGGACCAACCAGTGTGGGGTTGTGATAACAAACGCATAGTTGAGTGAGTAAACTGACACTAGGTGTGGGTCAGGTCTGGCTCTGCTGGCCGTTGGCTTTCAGTACAGTGTAACTCCTGTGTCAGTTCAGTGGGGGTAACAGAGGCTGAGCGGCTTGACAGGGCGAAGAGATATACACACCCTGGCCTTCAGCCACACTGGAGAAACACTCTGTCATGTCATTTCCCCAATAGAAATGCTGTCTGTGTGTACATGCCTTCACGTGCAGTTTGATAGTAGTGTATTACCAGCAACACTTAGATTTTTATGTAAGGAATATAGTTTGTCAAGGGGTTGAGCTGGTTGTTTATTAGCTCTATGGCCACTCATTTCACCTTCTGCCCCAACTGCAGGTAGACATCGCTATGGCCATGAACAGCGGTGACCTGTCAGACTTTGTGGAAAATGTAGAGTGGGAGTGCCACGGCATGCCGGCCACCAAGAACGTCATCATGTACGGCTGTTGCTCTGACCCTTACCCGGACATCACCTACACCGTGCTGCTGCAGCGCCGCTCCTCCTTCTACATCTTCAACCTCCTCCTCCCTTGCTTCCTAATCTCCTTCTTAGCTCCCCTGGGCTTCTATCTGCCTGCAGACTCTGGGGAGAAGGTGTCCCTGGGAGTGACGGTGCTTCTGGCTCTCACTGTGTTCCAGCTGATGGTGGCCGAGAGCATGCCACCCTCTGAGAGTGTGCCGCTTATAGGTAAGTGTGTGTAACGTTCAGTGTTGTTTGTTCAGGATAGTATATGTGGATGAAATATCTGTAACGATATTGCTAAACCGCCACTCTGCTTGTTCAGGGCTGGATTAGGTACAGCACTAAAGGTGCTGCTGGTAATTTCATGAGCTTCTCACTGCACATCAAAAGGGTGTATTATCAGGAACCAATAACAGGCATATTGGAAGGAGTTCAAAGACAA
>CABFOQ010053557.1:0-23262 GCA_900660455.1 Gephyroberyx darwinii
AGAAGGCAGAATTGTTTAGTTGTATTTCATGAGGCCTGCAACCATTTTAAACCAATTTATATCATGATTTCTCTCCTGGGCTACAAAATGATAAATGTTTTGGAGGAATTTTTTTGTGAAGTTGTAAAGAAAGCAGCTATGCACTGTATTGCTTCTGCTTTTAGTACAACAAATTCCTCAAAATGTCATGGCGGTGAAAATGTAGGAAAGACACCACAGCTTCCATAAATTTCATGGGTAAGTTGAAGCATCGTGGCTGGATGCTCGCTTACTCCTGTTGTATGAGGCGCAGCGTTAGGAAAACAGAACAATCTAATAGAGTCGGCACTGACATCAGCGGTGATGCCATGCTTGTCCGAGATGGGCGTACAGTCAGTACTCGGGCAACATTACATGGATGACTGACGGTGGCCCAGTGGCACTTGGTGGGCACTGTGCTGTCAAGGCACTTGTGACAATGGCACGAGAACAGCAGTGAGGCAGGGGCGACCCCCGCCTCCAGAGCATATAGGTACCTACATGATGGTGCCGTGGGATGAGACAAGTACTTACTGCAAGGTCCTGCACTAGCCTCTCCTCAAAAGAGTATTCCTCTGTCTCTATCCATATTCTCTGATAGGCCAGGAGGAAGAGGTTAATAGAGCGATGCCTGGGGAGGGGCAAGAGGAGATTAGCCTGGGTTAGATAGAGCTAAAGGGGGGAAAAAGTCACTAGCAGAAGTTAATACTGGTTAGTATAGGGCACTGGCACATCCAACTGGTCACCTTGGAGCAAACTGTTACGTAGGTTACAATAAGAACGAGTGCTGAGGAACATGCTCTCAACCTGTCCAAGCTCTAGACCTGCAGAACAGTCGGAAATTAGAGAAAAATAACTACTTTCCAACTCCCATCGGAAGACAGAAGTTACAATTCATGACTAGATTGATTGATTGCACTACTGTGAGTCTTGCCATGTATCTGGATATTAGCAATAGTTACAATGCTACTTTTGTGCTGTGTGTAGTTCACAGGCCTGCTATACAGATGGACCAGTGGAAACACCAGTGGGAGTCAACATTTGTAGCACAAACCATGGCCGGGGGGAAGGGGAAGGGGGACGGGAGGGTTAAGAAAGGAATAGCAGGTCACAGAAACATCAGGTCAGTATTACATTACCGTCAGCATGGAGAGCAGACTGTCATAGTCTGTGTTCTCATGCATTATTTCCAGCCAAATATGTCGGTAGGCATTCAGGAAGTAATTATTATTTTTGTGCCTGAGGGGATGAGGTACAATTCAGTGTGACATTCAGGAGAGAGAAAAAAAAGGCTAAAGGCTAAGTAGAGATACAGAAGACAAAACATAACAGAGGGCAATTTTAAAACTCCTCACATGATGAAAAAGTATTGAAAGTGTAAGAATGAGCCAAGGACGACATCAACATCAGCCAAGGAAGAACAGTTTCACAGGCCAGAAACAGAATGAAAGTCATCATTCAACGACTCCAGACAAAAATCGATAACGCCGGACGCACTCTGCTATCTAATCCCTGCATCGTAAATGCCATCTTATAATTATGAGCCACACTGAGTCATATTCCACAAGACTGACAGCAACTCCAGTCGCGAGTAAATGAGTCATGCTGTCAGGCCAACAACACATATTAAAGATGGCCACCCCCAGGTTGGGCCTGATAATTGTTTTCCTCCCTACTGTTGCTCTCTGCCTGGCTTCCTGTGATTGAGTTACAGAGCAGCAGGGCATGAAATTGCTAGTGTCCTTTTTTTTCTATTCCTTGATAACAGCTGCGGGCCAGACATTTGTCCTGCAGACTGGGGGGAGGAGGCTGTGCATTAACGCAGGGTCAGAACCCGGGAAAAGAGGAATGAGAGTCGTGAGCCACAGCGAAGGAAAGCGAGTATGTGGGTATTTGGCCAGCAAATAGAGAGGTGACGCTACATGCTACATGCTACAGTTTGCCATCTGCTAGTACTAACAATGGCAGCAGGGAGTTCTGTGCTAATGTTTGATGAGCCCTGGATTGATAACTGAGGCTGTTAACATATGAATGTGCTTTGAGATCCAATAGGAGGAGAGGGGGCGTGTCCACTCTAGGTGTACACTATACAGTAATACCTGGGGAGATTATAGAGAGGAGCCATGCGGAAGCAGGCTACGACTGCTCGCTTCCTCTGCTTGGACAGCAGCTTCTGCCATACACATTTCTTGGATCTCAGTGGTTGCTCCACCTAGCATGAGTAAAATAAGTTGTTTAGTGTCATCTATAGCTCAAAACGGGGCTGTAAATGTAGAATGTATGATAGTTGAGAGCTTGAGCCCAGTATCTGACCTGCTCCAGGTTGAAGACAGCAGCGGAGATGCTCTGGATACGGTCCATCGTCCTCTCAGGGTCTGGAGGCCACTCACTCTTCACCACTACATCCTTGTACAGGTTCAGCTGCCACCTCACTGCAGGGTCCTCCGACTGTGAGTGCATTTCAATGAAGGATGTCAAGGAGGCATATAGTAGATTCAGCACAGAGAGGCTAATGATCATTTATGATAATGAACGTGATTTTGACTTGTTCACCTTTTCTTGAAGGTGCAGATTCTGCCGAATATGGTCTTTGACCTCCTCATCTGTGTCTTTCTGTCGGACAATAAGAGAAAAAAAAAATAACCACCAATGTGCCATAACCCTCAAAGGGTACAGGGACTAAAAGAGTTTTAACTTTGTGCTATCAATAATGTTGTATTATAGTAATGGATGTGTTCTTGTTTGAACCTAGGGGTGGGTTCATTTTGGCTATACAGTCCCATATGACCCATGTCACATAAAGAGTGGTTGAGTGCTCTCACCAGGAGGTAGCGGGTCTTGGCTAGGGAGATGAGCTCCTGGTCCCCGGGGGTACACATGTTGAGGCCGATAGGCAGCATCTTCTTCAGGGCAGCCACGATCAGCGAGGTCTGGATGGAGTAGAACTCACCACGCCTCTTCTTATGCTTCCTCTCCTGGTCTTGCCCTCCAGACTGAAAATAACAACATATTTACCTCAGCCAAAACGCAATACAACAGAAAAATGTTAAGGAGACTTCAAAAGAAGTTGTTCTTTTAAGGTAATATATCAGAAGTCTTATACTCTTTTCCCCTCTTAAGTTGGATTAATGTTGCACCAAAGCACTTCCTTTCAACTTTTAAACTGATACCTTGACTTGAGAGTAAAGTATTTCTCTGGAGCTTATTTCACAGTGAGAGCACTCATATTTGAACAAAAGCCGGAGGGAACTGAGGTGTTTATTTTTCAACTGGCAAAATCTGTGGCCAGGCTTAAATCTGCACCACTGAAGCGTTTAGAAGTTTCAGACTTTAGCTGAAAAGCAGCACTAGCCCACAGTTTACTACTGATAGTACAGTAAGATGTTACCAGTGAAAGAAAACTGCACTAAGGAGGCAAATTGAAGCAGTTGGCTCATTTCCGCATGCATAGAGTATTAAAGTTTTTGCACGTGTACACACACACACTTGCTAACCATTGGCCAAACACACCAGTGTACCACAATCCATCACCTGCGAACACACAGTGACATGTGACTGCATGATTTTCTGCAGCAAGGTTGGATTTCATTAGTCCAGATGAGACATGTTCCACCCACAATGTGAAGAGGAATGACCACAGTTATGTCAGACATGGTGATGAATAGAGCAAAGGCCACAAACAATCAGCTAATATGATATATATATGGCACAGCGGCGCAAGCTATTGGCTGTTCTGCCCTGGTGACTGGAGCATATAAGCTAATAAGCTGGCAGGTTAACAGCTCATGCAATGCATCTACCTTTTTCTTAAGGGACTGTGTGAGAAAAAGAGTGCAGATAGAAGACAGGATGAGAGGACAATTACATGGAAGGACACAGTCAATTTAAACATGGTCAGGCACTGCAATGACAATCCTCTGTTTGCAATGTAAATTGTAACGACCAAATCATGCAGATCAACAAACTACAACAAATACATTCTGACCACCGCAGTGCTGGCAAAGGGTGGAATGTTTGTTGTGTGAGTATTTGTTGTTTGTCCTTTGGGGGTGAATGTTAGTTTTTGCCTTCTACTGTAACACACACACATACACACACACACACACACACACACACACACACACGTTTCGTAATTTGGCTCAACTTTCAACATGCTAGAGATGGAGAGATGTTACCATCAGCGGTCATGGCACCTGGCTAGAAGGGCTTTATTGTGCTGACTGAGAATCTACTGTTCACAGTGGTGGAACTTTCTGAAATAACGTGCACATATAAGCCCTACCTTAGACATCTTGGTTTTGCTATCTCCAGTCAAGAAGGAAAGGTTGTTGATTTCATTCTGGACCACAAAGTTCTGCTCCTCCCGTTTGAAGTTCTGAAGAGAGAGAAATGCCAAATGCAAACACAATGTTCTGTCAATGGCCTGATTCGTAATGGCTTCCTGTTGTTTGCAGTTCAAAGTGTATGGAGAAGAGAAAACTTACATGTGACTTGCACCAGAGGATGAATATCTCAGCCACCATTCTGAAGAGCTCATTGGAGTCAGCATCTGGTTCTTTTAGCCACCTGGACCTGCAGTGGCAAGAGGAGCGAGATGAAATAATACACCCTCTGTCACAAACTGTGTTTTTATTACCTCTCCTTCATACCGACATGCTGTAATGTTTCACAAAAGGAACTAAAATTCTCTATTGCACACAAACCTCCCATCAGCAAAAGCAACAAAATATTCAATACTGTCACCACCTATACCTCCACCATCTCCTCCTCATCGCTCTTACAAAAGAACTCCATTACCCACCAGTCAGCGAGCTAACCTGTTGTTGTCCACGTAGCGGATGAGCATGGGGTAGAAGGCGTACAGGTCCCTGCAGAGCACAGCAAACTCATCCAGGATGAGTAGTTCAGCCTCCTGGGTGTCTCCCTTACTGTCTGCCTTCAGCAGCTCTTCCTCAGCCACCACCTTCACCGTCTTCTTCTTCAGCTTCTCCAGTGTAGGCAGGAAGTGGCTCTTAAGCAGGTCGGCGCGGGCCTTGCCGATGATGGGTTGCACATACACTGCACACAATCAGCAAACGATAGAACGTGAGAAGTTTGCGATAGCCACCATGGCTGAACAGAAGAATAAAAGATTGGTGCTAAGAGAAACTCAAACTTCATCAATAGAAAATCAAAGGAAAAACTGATTGACAAATGATCTCTGGGACACGCAGTATTAAAAAGCTTGAGAAATGAGGTTGAGAATGATGCTGATATGGAGGTAGCTTTAGTGTGGCCTCAGGATCACATACAACTCCCTGGTACATTAATTCCTCCTTACAATCATGGCACACCAAGCTGCAACAGTAGCCCATGCCCACCTGCGATCCTCTTCATCCAGGAGGCCTCGTCGATGCCCAGGTTGCTGTTGAGGATCTTGAGAATGTTGCCGAGGATGAGGCTGAGGTGTTCTGAGGTGACGGTGGTACAGCAGACACTGCCCCCGCTGGCCGGCTGGTTCTCGGGGCCCCTCTCCCACCAGTAGGACAGATAGTTACACAGCATGGGCAGCACCACCTCGATAACATGGGGCATCTCTGTGTAGCGCGCCCCGGACTCGGCCATGTCGTTGATGTCCTTCATCAGACCGTCCAGACGCGGTATCTCGGGACACATCTCCTCAACTGAGTCTGGCATGCCCAGGACTAAAAACACCACAGAGGATTGATATGTGATTTTACACATCCTTTGGGTCAAACATTCTTCTTTTCATATCTCTTGTGAAGAGGAGGGGTCTTTCCCAATCACAGGTTTGCATGAAACAGATTAATATCTAGGTAGGTGTGCTGATATTTATTAGTGGGAATAAAGAGGTGACAATAAAGTCATGATTAGGTGATAACAGGGTTTCAAAATGCACACACACACCTGGGGTACTGACACCATACTTATCGGAAAATCTGCCTTTTCTCATACCAAATAACATAGAGAACATCTTGTCAAACTCATGACAAGCTCATTATCTGTAATGTTGCCTTAATGCTGTTCCACCCGCCTCCTTGGACCGCCCCTGGTACCGCCCCTGGTACCAAACTCCATCACACTAGAATGACTGTATGACTCACTGGCTCGTTCGCGGGCGGTCTTGGTATTGAAGACGGAGCAGGGGTTGTATGTGTTGAGCAGTGGCTCCAGGAAGGCCACAGGCATCGCCCCAGCTAAGGTGGCCAGACACTCACCAAGCGCTGGCAGCTGTCTGGGGGACACAAGAGAGACAGGGTGGTGAAGACGTGTTCAATGTCAATGGGTTTTCCTTAGTGAAGCTTTGATCGATTAAGCTTGGATACCTTTCTACATAGATGTTTTTCCCAGTGCCCAGTGCATAGAGGCTGGTCAGGATTCGATAGCAGGATACTTGGACATCATCCACTGAAAAAAAGAAAAGACGTAGATCTGATCCATTGTATTACAATGCACTGTACATGGCACTACAACCCATTTTTCAGTAGTCTATCACACTTTGATCATCTCTTTGATGCCGGGACTCACAAAGCAGGTCGACTCCAAAGTGGTGCTGAGTGATGTGTTCAAAAAGAGCAGTTAGGATGGGGAGCAGAGCTGCAGTGGTGTAGTTGATGTTCTGAGACACCCCTTTCATCTGGGAACGGGAGTGGGTGAACTTCCCCAGCTTCAGGTTCTCAAAGGTCTTCTCCAGGTCCTCCGCAGCATTCTCAAAGAACGTCCTCAGACCCGCCTTCACCAGCTCCGAGCCGGATTTCATCACCGTCCTGAAAGGAATGGAAGTGGGTGATTAATCATGGAAAGCAGATGAGGATGTACCCAAGGGCAAGGCCATAATAAACCACTAGATATCTTGGTATGCAGAGGACAACATTGTTTACCCACAGTAGGACAAGCTCTAATATGCAATTCCTTCATTCCCACACAGTCCTTAAAGGTTTTATCCATGAAATATGAGACATGAGCATCCACTCGATTGCCCTCGACATAAATGATGTATTCACTGAATTATGTAGATATTTAGATCCGAGGTTAGTTTGCCAATGTTGGAGCTTAGAAATATGACACCCCCAAATAGCATGATGCATTAACATGATTAGTTTGTCCATTTTCAGCAAGACATTTCACAATTCATAACATTCCTAAATTAATTACCAGTTGTTAAGCCTTGATGTACCCCCGTAGGAAGGAGAAATGAAAGACGGAACCTGTGGGCATCAGCCTTAGCTCCTCAGCATAAAGAAGACACTTTAATGCATTGCTGTTTTAGCCTCATTATGTGTGAGCTACATTAACAAACAGCACATTGTCTCTAAAGAACACTACAAGCCTCAGGCAACATGTAGCACATATAGTTTATTTTGCTTATTGAAATGCCAGAGGGCACTCTTTGTTAATGCCAATGCTTCCCAGAAGACAGCAGAATAATAACAATGTTTAAAAGAAAATGTTCATGACAAATATGCTTCTCTTGAGGGAGCTAGATTAGATTAGTTTAGTTTAGTTTAGTTTAGTTTAGTTTAGGTATACAGTAGCCTTATGCTGGATAAATCCTTACTGGCTTTACTTAATATTATTTAAACTTTCCATTTCAAGGAAAAGACTCCCCGATGCCAAGATTCCTGTGAGTTTTGTGTGTTGACAGAGTGGTACCCACCTGGTGTCCAGGGTGTGTGCCAGGATATGCAGACAGCTCACCATGGTGGTGGAGTCACTCCCTACGAGACATCGCATACACACACACACCATCAGTACCACGTCAACATACACACATTTGGTACCACGTGTGTACATGCAAACACATGCACTCACTTTTTTGTGAATAATATTTTATTATGGGTAGAGAAAGATAAATTAAACAAATTTTAAAAAAACGTAAAAGGGGCTGCCTGAATTAGGTGTGGCTGAAAAAACTATCAAAATAAAACCAGTAATAATATTACTACTACTACTACTACTACTACTATAATAATAATACTACTAATAATAATACACCTCTCTATATTATATGTAACCTAAATAATACAACTTCATTATACTGATAATATATAGATATTGATAATGTTCCTCCCAAAATCACATAGCACAGCATCCCAAAAGATGGAAAAAGAAAAAAAGGGATACATAACTGAAATTATTCAAGTTCAATAGATCCATTCAAATATCAAACTCAAAGTCAAGATCTTAATAATCAAGGCTCACACAGCCAATCGTTGCAATGGCAGAGGCCCAAGCTGTTATGGTTTTAGGGATGGCTCTATGCAGTTTGGCAGATTTTTTTTTTACCCAAGAAGCTTTTAGGTGCACTCAAAATATTATTTTAACTGCTGTTAAAACAAGAGATGCTTATTCATAACAGAAAGAGAGAGAGAGAGAGAGAGTGCATGAGCCAAAATCACCCAACAGAAACAGCTTGGGACATATTGGTAAATTGACAAGAACTCATTCACACAAACACACAGGCACACACATATACACACTTCTGTCCGAATGAGTAGTAATCAGCTTACCAAAGAGGGAAATCCTATGTCTGACAAGAGCTGCCAATTTACAGAACAGGCTGGACGTGTTAAGGATAGGAAAAGAAAAGGAAAGGGAATGAAGAAATCACAATGAGAAGATTCAGGGACAGAAGGTGGAAAAGCAATCTAGCAAGCTGCTCTACAACTTTAAGACATTGTTCTGGTAAAGAATTAGATAGTTTGAATGTCATATTGTGTGGCAGTCAACAACCTGACTGAATGTTGTAACTGTGTACCTGGTGACCATCTCCTTCTCCTTGTTGGAGGCGTAGCCACTGCTACTCAGGTTCTTATTGGGTGAGGAGAGGAAGTAGAGGGAGTGGTTCTTGAAGTACTGGTCGATGAGAGGGAGGAGGACCTGAGAGAGGACAGCGATGAATATATAGAATAACATAACATCATATTTTACAGCACTCATTTTTAGATCACGTACTTACTTTGGCAAAAAACTTGATTTCTTGTTCATGAGGTGACCTGTCTGTTTTGCCACTGGTAGCCATGGCCTCTGGATTCAGAACACGAAAATAAAGATTTGATCATGGGCAACGCTACTATTAACTGTCTCCTGTAATAATGTCTTGTGTATTATGTTCTTACCTAGGTGGGCGATGAACTCCTGGGCCGAGTCCACGTACTTGAGAAGCTTCTTGAGGAACTTGTAGGCAAACCTCTTCTCCATGGAAGAAGAATCCTGCTCCATGTCCTTCAGACCTCTGCACCACAGCAAGACATAAGACATAATAAAAAAGACACAAGACATAATAAAAAATAAAAACATTTTGATAGCGCTACTTTGAGATTGGTCTTGTCCTTCCAAAAGTCAATTTTGTATGAATTGAGAAAACCTGGCAGAGAAAATATTGACATTGGTGCATTTTTGAGGTTTTACGATGCATTAGTAGTGGGTTGGCTTGCTGTCAGGGCAATGAAACATTTTCTACGTGTGGTGGGCTAGTGTTAGCTGTCAGATAAGGAAAGAGCAAAATTTGTGAGAGTCATGAGGTGTCCGCAGGGCATTGATGGTGATACATTCAGTGAAAGACATGCTGTATGTGTGCTGACCTTGTTATAGCATAGCCGTTGATTTGCAGGAAGCGGAACAAGTCCTGGGCCTTCTCTCGGTCACGGGCCTTCTCCTTGGCTGTCAGCGTGTCGTAGGGCACCAGCAGAGGGTGTGTTCCCCCACCTGAAAGCACCAGCAGCCCAGTGTTCAGTAAGGCTCTTTCAGCCATGGCTGTCTACTGTGTATCTGACGACAGATGGTGTAATAGAGTGGCTGCTCCACTCAGCTGAGCCTATTCAATCAAGACAGGCACATGCATATGCTCACAGGCTCACACAGCAGCACACATCTATGGGCATCCAACAGTCTCATAATGAAGAAAAATAAATGTCACATGATGCACAAATATATGTAGAGTAAATAAATGCAGAGTGATATGTATCTGTAACCCACCATTTGAAAACATGTAAACTGATTTGTAAAATATAATATTTTAATATTATATAATAATATATTTGTATAATATAAAATATGTAAAAACATTGGTACATTTCCATTAACATATCATGATTTGTACATAAACACATTTTTTAAATAAATATTTAAATATATTAAAAAAATATAATATAATAAATATATAATGTTTACATTTAACCTAGTTTCTTTTTATTTATATTATTATTAATTGCCCAATAAGGGATAGCTCAGATTAATGTTTTATGTAATAATAATGTTAGAAAATACCATTTTGACTCAAAAGTCTGTGGCTATGTTTTCATATGTCTATTAGAGCATTTTGCAGCTATCAAATCTGTCTCTCACCCTTTAAAAGCATCCTGTTTGTATTCTGAACACCGCCTCATTAATAGCAGTGCTTTATGTACTCTGCTTTTTTGCGGGGTAATTAAGAGAAAATCTATTGAAATCACGAGAGGAGGTCTGACCGTATTGGAATAGTTGGGAGTTTAAAGCTTTTCAAATGGTGGGTTACCAAAAGAAAAAATCACTCTGCATTTATTTATGTAATGCATTATAAACATGTAGTGTGTGACATATTTCTGCATCATATAACATTTGTTTTCGCCTCCTTATGAGAGCTCTGAGATCCCACCCCACCACTCCCACACACACACACACACACTTGCATCTATGCTTGACTTCATTAGCGAGTCACCTCTGCTTCCAAGGTCACTCTTTTTCTTCTTGGCCCAGATGTTATGATAATTTTCAGCCACCACCTCCACCATGCCCTTGGATCAAAGACAAAAGAGACCCACATCTCAGCGAGGAACACTTTCACGCCCACATGACCCAGTAGCACTCACAACATATTGCTATTCACCTCGTGTTCAGATGGGGAGTTTATCAAATGTGGACAGTTACAATAAAGCAATGTGGGTTTACCTGCAGTTCTCTGGAAAGAACCACGTTGCTTGTGTCTATCGGGCTCGGGTTGAAACCATTTGCCTGCCAATGTTCAAGAGCAAAGGTGTAACAGAAAAAGTCAAATCATTGGTAGAAGAAGATTGGGAGGTAGAGTAAAACGTTTTTTTAAGGACAAGCATACAGGTACAGCTTGAGGTTAGTATTAGTCTCTGTCATGTTCTTTGTACCTGTGACACCTGAGAGATCTTTCGCATTTTCTCGCTCTCCCGCTGTTGAGACATGCTTTCTCCATCCTTGGTCCTGTCAATGTTCCAGCCCATAGCCAGCATACTCTTCAGAGACTCCCGTATCGGCCATCTATAGATCTCCTTCTCCTAAAAGCACACACAAGGAAATGGGGGGTGAGGAATGAATCCACAGATCATCTCTGAAATAAATGCTTGCCTTGTTTTAAAATCTGCCGCTCCATACGGTCCTACTGTACCTTCTCTGTCAGGGCTTTGTAGGTCCTGAGCTGAGGGTGAGTCTTGGCCTTCTCATCTATACAGTCCCCATACTTCCAACCCAGCAACACCTGAGGCACAGAAACATTTGGATGTATAAGGCTGAAAGCAATCTTGTCCTGAGAGTCCAATAAAGACGTGACACATCTTTTGAAAGACCGGGTAAGAGATTAAGTGGTAGGCACAACACATTAAAGTGTCACGGCACGTCCGCGTCTCGCTGATCTCTGTTTGTCTTCGTTAAAAATTTGAAAGACTGCGCAGCAGGCTAAGCAGTTGGCACAAAAGGGAAGAGAGCAGGGCCCTTCTAAGTAGTGACTAGAACAATTGTGTTAACAGTTGGCCTTACCAGCATGACCAGAAAGTACCCCATTTAATAAAAATACAAAGGGAGATTTGAACCACTAAAGAGAGCAACATGCTGTGCTATTCCACAGAAAACAGCAATTAAAGAGCAGAGTCATTTTATCTGGATTCCACTTTCACGTGGCCAAAATGATTTTCTGCTGATTTCGGTGTGCCATATTCCTTTAAGGAGAATTTGAATGGACCTCTCCATTTCTCTAATAATAAATAATAATTGTATTATTTCAAGCCTAATATCACACCGTCTAATACACATTTCCCCCGATGGAGGGTCTTGTTTCAGGGCTTACCTTCTCTGCCGACCATTTGTCGTGGGCATGCTCAGCGTATTTGTTGGCAAAGTGCTCCAGCTTCTCTGGAAGAGATATGCTGTAAAGGGAGTGTGACAATTACTCACTAAGATGTAACTCAGCTTGAGGAAAGTGTACGTAAATGCATGGTCATGAAGTCTAACAGCCATGTATATGTCTTTAAAATAACTGTGTATATATATATATATATATATATAACACAGCATGATGTAAGTTACGATGTACTAAGCCAGACTGGTATTATATTTCACATAGCTGTCTGGCCCCAATATGGCTTACTTGGCTGTACTGATGGGTTTGGGGTCAAAGTTGCCCTGAGCGTCTACAGAAACAGGCTTCTCCACAGTGGTACTGATGGAGGCGTCCACGTAGTCTGGTGGCAAAGCTCCAGCTATGGCACTGAGGCAAGGCATGGCCATCTTGAATAGCTCTGGGTCATATTTCTGGAAGGAGAGACAGATACTCTTTAGAGAGATGGCCGAGTTCTACCTCTCTATCTATTCCTGAGATTCTGTCGCAGTACATTTATGCCAATAGTAACAAATGAGAGGAATGAATTTAGTTGTTCAATCAGATCTTAATCCAGGATTTGTCTTAACAAGTAAAATATCGAATGGAGCTATACAGCCGCTGCAATCTAACAATGAGGCACAGTGTAGGGGCCGGAGGATAGGAAACGTTAATGCAGAATTATCCTGAGCTGAAGAACCAGCATGCCGGAGGCTTTAGATCAATGACGGCTGTCCAGATATTGATGTTTTCAGCCCAGCCCTCTACAGCGCCTCCTTACATGAGCACACATTTAGAGAGGATGTGCTGAGTCCAGATATCCACATCACAAAGAGACCACCAATCACCTGCCATATGTACATAGATCAACAATGAGCTGAAATGTCTTAATGGGCATCGTATATTGAACCGTGTACAATTATGTTTGTGAAGTATTGGTGATAATGTGCAATCAAGAAAAAAAAAAAAAAACCTCTGAAAAAAGACAATTAGCAAGACAGCATTTTGCCAAGCTTAAGTAAATCTCTACTGCTCAGGCAATGAGGCATTCGGACGGCTCTGATAAGAAGACCTGAACTGCTGGCCAGTTGTAATCACAGGGTCAGCATTGATTCAGTGAACCCTGATGTGATGTTCTCCCTATCTGGTGTTACAGAAATGAGTGGCCTCCCCCCTCACCCTCTGGGAGAGAGAATCAAGCACGCCCCAGAAGATCTTCTTGGTGAGGAGCAGTTCCTCCTCGGAGGCCATGCCGTAGCTGCCCCAGCCCGACGGCAGGCAGTAGTACTTCCAATTCTGCTCGTAGTGATTGGTTAGCAGCTGGGGAGGAAACACAGAGGGCAAAGGTTCGAGAGGCACAGAAAGAAGAAGACACTTCATGGGACAGTTATCGCTTCTGCGGTTTAGCAACACATTATACACACATTATATTGGGGTACAGGCACGAGCATATACACACACACATACACTCATTCACGCATTGGCACTGCGCCATGTATGTGTAGTAGATGATAAATTATGGGAAATCAATTCGATGTTCTCAGCATAAATGAAACCCAAACGTGAACATGGAAGTAGAGCACAAACCCTGTCCACTGTTTCACAGGCCAGTCACTGCACATTACATCTCCAGCATCATTCTCCAGAGCCCAGATGGACAGAGCGAAGGAGTGGAGCCGGCAAGCTTTTAGTCACACACTTCACCCCCTTGTTTCTCTACACTAGCTAAGCTAGGTGAGTGTGTGAGAGAGAGAGTACCACCCAGTGGGGTGACAAACTAATACGCTGAGGTAGTAGAGCGTGGCAGGACAGAGAGGATAGGAAAAGAAAAGAAAAGAAAAGAGGAGCAAAGGGATCAATAAAGAGAGTAAGAGAAACAATGATACGGACAAGAAAGAAAAGATGCAGAGAGACAGAGCAACAGGGAAAATGACAGAGGGGGGGAAATAGAGGATGGCTAAGGGATTAAAAAAAAGAGAGGGTAAAGGGATGAAGATGTTGCCCACCCTGAGAGGCATCTTGCAGTACTCGGACAGCAAGGGCACATCAAAGACGAGGCGACGCAGGAGCTGCTGCAGCATAGAGGGACGAAGGTACCTGCAGAATAATGAGAGAGAGATTAGAGTGCTGGCTCTCCCGAGAGCATCTTCACACTCAGTTGTGTCTCAGTAACTTATGATCGAATTAAGACTGTTGAGCATTGTTAGGTACCACACTCATTCAATGTTGGTGTATTATCACAACAGCCTGGACCACGTGTAAGCTCAAGCTGCTCACTTGCAGACAGCCATCAGGCACTCCTCTATGGCATCTCTCTGGGCCTTGGTGAGCGAGCGGCCCTTGGAAAGGCGGTAGATGGTGTGCAGGGTGGAGTCGATGAGCAGGGCGTAGTGCTCGGTGCCAGCAAAGAGGGGGGCACAACGGGTGAGGAGGGGCAGCATGGCCGAGCCGATGTAGCGGTTCATGGCCAGGGATGTCTCGGTCGTACGCAGACCCTCCTGTAAACAGAGAAGGCCAGGGGTCACACGAGGCATGGCAGTTATGTCATCACCTCGTCTAAAATGACAGATGAGTCTATCTGATGACGGGTTCAAAGGGGACCGCTTGTGTAAACTACATAACATGATCTTATAGTGCAATAAGCACCATTTAATGTTCAGTCGATAGTTTGTGCAGATCAAAACGTTTATTTAGCTTAGCTTCATTTAGCTTCATAAGCTCGCTGATTTAGAAGGTCCCCGATGTTAGGTCGTCACTTGTGCGGCATGGATTGTGTCAGGGTGTTTTTCACTGTGGATCAGTGCTCTGTTTTGCCTGATGTCAGTGAGGACAGCTGGTGGTCAGGGGCTATTCTTAGCTGCTGCCACATTAACACTGTTGGCTGGGGCAGACGGCTGCCTCAGGGGCCTCCACAACGGATAGACCAGCCTTTACCAGGGACTCTCCTTTCTGTCCAGAGAATCACCCCTGCCAATGCACTGTACATAGCGTACACACACACACACACACACACACAGGCTCCAGCTCACATACATTAGTCAACACTCATTTCCCTGCAGCACTAAATACACAACCTTCCTTTCTGAAGGTTTGATTGTTTGTTTGAACTTTTGAAAGTTGTTGTTCATCTACTTAAAATCCACTATAAAATGTTGTAGTTAATAGCTTGGGTAAAGTGGGGAAACTCTGACGCTTACATAGACTAAATAGAAACTTGAACAGCTAAATGAAGGGATCTTCATTAGTAGAAATAGTTGTCCGATAATATTGATCCTGAGACTGATGAGGTTCATGTTAAATAGGGTGGCCATTCATTATCTTTCCCCCTTATTTAGTTGGTCCTGCCTACCGTGTCCAGAGAGGCAGAGGCCCTCAGGTCAGGCAGGAAGCCCACTTCCAGCATGTGGAGCAGGAAGCTCTGGTCCTCAATACCATACACCCTGTCCAAAAACAGCACCATGGGGGCCTTGTGGTCTGGACAGAAACTGGCTGACATGTCTGGTTCTGTCATCGACCCATCTGAGAGTGGTGGGGAGAGAGGGACAGAGACAGGAAGGCAGAGAGGGATAATGATAAGGAAACAGAACTTATTTTTCAACAGAAACACAGATTTCTATCCACCATATTTTGAACAGTGTAATCCACACAGTTGCAGAATAGCCCGTATCGATAATGCCAATCCTTTTCTGATACGGAGAGTCATATGTATTCATTAGGCAGGACGCAGCTTGTGGATGAGAGTTTTCTAGTGGAGCCACGGCTCGCAGCAGCAAATGTAGGAGGCGCGTGTCGCCGTGCTTATGCAGATCAATCAATAGAGCAAGACAGCCCGCTATAGAAATGATCTGGCTTACTCAGAGCGAAGGGAGTGTGCAGTAAAGCGTTGTGCTGATTAAAAAGGCATGAGCAGCAAGATGAAATCGATAACCTTCCGCCTTGCACTGAATGTTCAGAGTTTCATATCTGTCGTGCTTTCACAGGGCTTGATGCCCTGACATGACGTTGTGTTGTGTGAACATCCTGACCAGCACCTTTGTTCATGATGGGCATTTTGAGCGGTATGCTGATGATGCCCACCAGGTCCTCAGTCGGCACCAGGGAGCGCAGGATGGCACGGATACGTAGGGCTTCCCCTTTCCCCTTGTTGATGAGCTGAAGAAGGGAAGAGAGGAGGACGGATGAGAGTCAAAGCAGAAAAAAAAAAGTAACTGCGTGATACTCCTGTGATAAGTCCATCAAACGTACATGCATCTCTGGGGCACAGCGTCCCAACAGGTCAATGAGAGCAGAGTAGAAGGACATGATGGCATTGCCCATGTGAACCACCTCCTCCTCGTCATCACCGTCAGCAGACCTGCCATCAGAAAAGGTGACGGGTCGGAGAGAGTGGGATGGGGGGGGGCAGAGACAGAGAGGAATCAGTTTTCAAAGGGCCTCCTGGTAAAGACGCAGCAGTTAGACATAGAAAGGCAACAAGACAAGTGGGAAAGAGATAAGCAGCAAATTTGTCTTCAGCATTGATTTGGTAAGCTTGGCTCGATTTGTGTGTCTTACGTGTCAGAGCTGACTCCTTGCACCGAGCCGGGTAGGTCCAGAGCGGGAGTCTCAGAGATCTTAATGGCCTCCTTCATGGCAGCCAGCAGGCCGTTCCCTCCTTCTCCCCTCAGGGCGGGACCAAAACACTCCGGACGACGGATCAGCAGCTTGACCACAACGCTGGAGTTCTCCTCTACGCTTTCGCCTGGAACACACATGCAATCATGTGGATGGACGTGAACAAATGCATACAAACAAGCAAATACATAATTATTAACAGTAGTAAAAGCACACACACACACACACTTACTCCACACACCACTATCCCTAAACCTTGGGCTAAAACTCCAAGTAGGCTTTCAAACTTGGCTGGATCTATGCTGGGTGATGATGAGCCTGATGCCGGCCACACCATGTCTAGAGACAGAGAGAGTGACAGTGCGAGTGGGGAGAGTGACACCCATCATACCGTTGACGAAGACGGCAAACCGCAAGAAGGAGAGGTAGCGCTCTCCCTCAATGGGGTTCCAGCCGATGTCGGGATAGCCTTTAGCCAGCAGCATGGGGCAGCTCTGGAGCCCACAGCCCGCCAGGTAGGTCACCACCTATAGGTGCATAATATTGCATCTATGCTTAATACTGAATCAGCTTCCATTTATTCTTCCTAGGCAATTTCAACTCAGATTTCCATTGCCGTAATCTTGATTAAATTAAACTGAATAAAGCAGATAGTGAGTGGAGCCTACGTCCTACCTTGTCCAGATCAGGTTCTTCCAATGCCAGAGCCAGGCCGTTATTGTCCATCACTGAGGAGGCCGCCACATCTAGAGGAGTGGAACCCCTCATAGCTGGGGAAGCTGCAAAACAAAGCACATCCATAGGGTGACGTTACCTACTATCTGTTCTAGTTGACATCTCCAGAGACAATTAGCTTGTGCCTGTCTTCACACTCCGTTTTGAGCTGCGTTCCAGTGTACTGAACACTAAACGTATTGGGAGAACCTCCACCAAACAGCAGGGGGCAGTGTTTCCTCTCTTTCCAAGCCTACTAGCAGCTAATCTGCTAAAGGTTGCCTAATAAGTGTCAAAGGAAAGTTTCCTCTACCACTTTGCACACACAGTCATACTCATATTAGGTTCCACAGTATCCCGCATATAAACAGATTATCTGTAATATTGTGGAGTTATATATTGCAAGCTTTTATGGAAATGGCATTTAAATTTTGTATTGGATTTTTTGAAATTGCATTAGCTCATGTTTCTACTTTGTCATTGAGCAGAATTAAATGGTGCCCTTGTCGTATGAGCAATCTGTAGTGTGTGTGTGTGTGTGTGTGTGCGCACATGTGTATCCAAGGGAGATGTACTCTCTCCCCAGCGGGATGCTCACTGGGACTGTGGCATCGCCATCTTCTAACAGAATGGGAGATGAGTCACATTTTCCTGATGAATTCTCAGCAGTCATACGCGCACGCACACACACACACACACACACACACACACACATACACACACACAAACACACATACGCGCTCACACACACACACGGCTCTTCTCAGGTGTGGGGTTAATATATGAGGACCCACAGCTAAAGCACAAGCCTTGTTGATGTATATACCACTCATAATGACAATGCTGTCAGAGTCTTTAGCATGCTTCTGTCATACATCCTAGAGCTAGTTGTCCAGGTAGGTAAGGCCCTTGTTTCGTAGCACAAGCACTAACATGTGTCCATTGGCTCACAACAGAACATGGCAACCACCATGAAAAGGAAAAATCAGTATAAAATTCCCATAATATTGCTGCTTCTTACAATTTATATAGGGACTTATAGTGTGCCTGTGGTAAATAGTTTTCTAGTGACCTTATCATACTTTATAGTTTATAGTTTTTTATTCTCTATGACAACACTATAATATTTCTAATTGTTATCATATATAGTTTAAAGATAATTATATAGCTTCCTTAATTCATTGTAGGATTACTATAGTTATTTTTCTTAAGGGAAATGTGGGAAAAGTAGGAATATCTACTAGCACATATTCTTACTTCAGTGTGTTAGTTTCAGTTGATTCCTGATTATGTTGTACGATGTTCATCCAGTAAATTAATGCAGTAGCACAGAAACAGAGCTCTGCATCGGTACTCAACGGCTAATCCACCATGGTACAACCCACGATGGATAATGCTAATAGGTGGAGCCAAACAGAGAGACACCCACCCAGACCCACGCTGCTGTTCTCCAGAAGGTAGCTGAGGTGGTCGAACATGGCTTTCTGGTTCTGACGGCTGATCCGGCAGAAGTAGCACAGGAAACGACAACAGCTGGCCACCATCTTGGGGAAGGCGATTTCCTGTGGGGAGACAGATAAAGACCAAGAAAGGTCAAACCTTTCTCTGGTTTTCGATTTTTAATCCAAGACAGAAAGTGTAGAGTGAAAAGACAGAGAAGTTCTACTTTTCAGAACAGGAATAGCTTGATGACGCAGAAACAAGAATCAAGAACAGAGAAATTAACAGACAAGAGCAGATGGCACACTTCTGTCTTGAGATCCTTCTCTGGCAACAGTGCATTAATAAGAAGTGTGTACAAATATAGTAGACTACTTGTCTAGATAACTGGAGGTTGCAATGCTGCTGACAATTTGTCATTTAAAACAGCAGAAATATGAGAGTGAAAGGGAGCTAGATTTAGAGAGAGTACTGCTGTATTCTGAGGTACAGAGTTTACTCTAATGACTGTTTGGCTTCCTCCAGGCTTGTTGCTATAAATTCCCCTGCATGTCTTCTTTCCTAATTAACGTCTAAAATGGCCTGACACCTTCACACACAGCCAGCCAGCCACATTCTGCCCTCTCTGCCCTCCATCCCAGACTCTGATGCTGTCAGCATGAAGAGAATGGCCACCTACTGGGACTATGTCTTCATTAGTGCACACTCACCCTGCAACCATACGCTGCAAATGATAATGGACAAAACTACAATAAAATACAAACTGACATCACTTGTGACACGGCGGTATTTTGAAACCATAACCTTAAACCACCAATTAAGGCAAATGGAAGCAGTGATAAATATAGGCGTAGTAGTTGTAGTACCTGTGACTTGTCCCCTCCCAGCACGTTGACCATGACCTCCATGACAGTCTCATGCATGCCCAGTACTCTCATCAGGTTGGGGTGTTGGTAGAACACCTTGTTGTTCATGATGTCACTTTATAGGAAAAGTAAAGACAGATATATGAGAGAATGATATTCAATGTTAAATAATCATTTGAAAAACCCAGTGCTGCAGAAACCTCATATGTCAGTAGGAATGAAGAAAAAATGGTCCTAATGTTTCCTAGTGCTAGTTTCTGACATTTTAAGGAGCATATTCAATTGCTTGGCTTGAGTTAACATCTTCTGTGTGATGGAGACACATGCCAATCAATTTATTTTTTATTTTTTTTAAAAGGCAAAAGGCTTTTGCAGACCACTAATGATTTGTGTGCAAGATGAGAACTGAACTTCACTGTGGCCACAACCTACCCCAGTCCATCGATCATGAGCTTCTCCTCCTCCTTCCCCATGCGGACAGACAGCAGAGATCTGATCTGACCAAGGGAGGCCAGAAGGTTGATGGTGTCCTGGACCGAGGCGGCGCTGATGGTGTAGCTCTTCCTCATGGCCCGGAGCAGCTCCCCGATGCTATCGTACTGCCGCCTCAACAGGCTGAACATCTTCCGGACCAGCTCCGGGTCCTGGATGTGACACTCCTGGGCCCAGCTCACCATGGTCTGAGAGATCAGCTCCTTCAGGTTGGCTGTGGGGTTAAAGGGTAAACAAGGACCGTTAGCTCTTCATTGCACAGGTAAAGATCTGTGGTCAGGAGACATGAAAATAAAGGATTAAGTATAAAGGACCAGAGAAGTCCTCAGCGGGGAGATTTGTTCTCAGTATAATGATGAACAGATAATGTATTGTTGTGTTGATGCTGACATCAAGAGGAATTACATTTTCCATAACTTCTTATAATATCGTAATATCACAACTGAGAGGTACATGTAGATGCCTTTTTAAAGACAGACACACAGGCAGACAGAAAGAAAGACAACGTCCTGTCCAAAACATCACGGCAAAGGTTAACTTCATCTCCTTCCCCGGGTCTGATCTCCCAGTGAGTCTCTCATTGTTTGGGCTTGTTGTGATATAAGGTGCTCCTATGTATGAGATGTCATGTACATTATGCAACAGTAGTTAACAACCAAAGGTCATTTATTTTAGGCTGATGACTCCTGGCGGGGAGCCCGTCACCTCCCACATCACTAAACATTTATGTTATATTATAGGTTATATTATTATTACCTCCCACACTATGCTCCTTTCAGAGATAATACAAATTATACTGCATTACCTCACACTTATGTTACAGAATATAATGAAGGAGAATGAAATAGAAAACACAGTGCATCTACTCAGATATTATAAGGGTTAAGTACTTGCAAAGACAAGTGTACTTGGAATACAGATTGGTCTATTTTTTGACACTAAATTAGATGTGATTTGCCTTTGATGATGAAATGTTCGCTGCACTGCCTTGTTAGGGTTCAAACCCCGAAAGGGTAGAACCCTACTGAGTTTGTTACAGTTTATTATTCTCATGCCGCGGCTCAAATTGCTGTGAGATGGAATGAGCTAAAACCATGAAACTTGGCCAAATAACTGGAAATGATGTGCAAATGCTTCCCAAGAAACATAAGCCCAATCGGCCAGATGGTGGCGCTGTAATTAAGGCCCAAAAACACAATTTTGGAAAGGCCACGCCCCTCACACATGACTCCAATTGACTTGAAATTTGACATACAAGTCCAGCTCAAGGTGCTCTACAAAAAAGCCTCAAGAACCACTAAAGTCCGCCTGACTAGATTTTCCGCCATTTTGAATTTTTTGAAAAACACATTTTTGAGATCTCCTCCTAAACCGTAGGTCCAATTGCTATCACATTTTCTCTAGATCATTATTGGACCAAGCTGATCAAAAATCATATAAAGTTTGTTGATATCTTATTTAGTTTTCAAGATATTGACCAATGAACTTCAAAAGGGCGTGGCTCAGCACATAAATAGACCAAAGTCTAAGTCACAAAACTTGCAGTAAATGTCAAAGTACCTGAAACATACCCTGAAAGGTTCATTCAAACCGACCACTAGGGGGCGCTACAAAAAAAACAAAAAAAAACATGGGCATTGCATAACACAAATCAGATTATAAATCAGAAATTGTCTGTCCAATCATTACAAAACTCGCAGGATATGTTTCATGACAATGTTGAACCACATGTGTAAAACTATTTTGAAATCGCTCAATAGGGGCTGCTACCAGTTCCAAACATGCGCATGGGCCTGGCGCAAATTTGGCCATAAATCAATGACAGTTTGTCCAAACATCACCAAACTTGGTAGATATTTTTAATTAAGCTGTTGAAACATGTCCACAAAATGTTTTTGAAATTGACCAATAGGGGTTGAGAGCGTTGCCGAACAAGGGCGTGGGCCTGGTGCAAATTGTGCCATAAATCAATGTGTTTGTCCAATCATCACAAAACTTGGTAGATATTTACGTTTGGGGCGCTACAAATCTTTTCCATATGGGCTTACAGTATAGTATTTTTCTGGGGCTTTTATTTTGAAACTGAACTTTGTTGTTTGAGAATGGAAGCCTCTCTCCATCCACCAAGGTCACACCTGCAGACACAGCAACACTCTTTAAACCGCTTCCCTCACATACACCAACACACGCACAAAGCTCTATTATGTTGATGTTAAAAGGCCTCCACTTGACTAGGTGCTCACATTTGTAACCAGCACAATCCACGCTTGAGCGCTACAAAAAAAAGCACTATTCAAAGACTGCATTCCCAAACTGGCTCAGTGATGCAAATCAGGCCTTGAGCGCAGAACATGACAGCTCCTTCAAAGTCTTTGACGTGGCTTCACTCAAGCTACAAGGACTTGCACTTGTGAATCTACTTATACAAGTCTCCGTTTCCAAAAGGAGAGGTAATCAGTTGTGTGCGAACGTTGTCACACTAATTCTCCGGAAAAAAACAACACACACTTTGCAAGCTCATTCACGAAAAGGCACATGCACATTTTCAGTGGAGCGGAAAGGAAGCCCTGTTATGTAAAGGAAAAGACACAAGGTCTATGAGGTATTAATAGTACGGTACAATATTCTGCTTCTGTGGTTAAACTGAGACATTTGTTTGGACAGCTCATATGTGGGTTACCCTTAAGGCTTCATTAAAGCTGGATCAATTGGGCCCTCTGTGTGTGGGCGTGTGTGTCAGTGTGTGTGCTCATACATACTGTGTCTGTTATGGGTGTAGGAAGCCACAAAGGAGACACATCTATTAAACAATTCAGATCCACAGAGGATGGATCCATTTACACGCAATTGATTTCCCCGTTGCTTTTAAAGCATCGCAATTAGACGATTGTGTTTCAAACGGCCCGGCGTCTGTTTGGCTGATTGGATCTGTTGCTCCAATGAGTATCTGACAGCAGGCTGTCAATCATACAAGTCGAGTCTGTGTGTGTGTGTGTGTGTGTGTTGTGTGATGATGGG
>CABFOQ010053559.1:0-12499 GCA_900660455.1 Gephyroberyx darwinii
GTGCAGACTGTCAGCTTTCATTTCAGGAGAGTTACATAAATACAATTCTTTATCTTGGAGCTCTTTCATGCTTTTTGTACACGGTCCCCGTTTCAGGGAGCTATTTTAACATAAGGTCAAATGACTAATAAACCATTAAATAACCACTAGACTTGATAATTTAATTGTCTGGTTCAAGATAGACACCGTTTGAAAAGGTGACTCCTATTCCTTCAAATCAAGTGATAACAAATCAAGGCCCTTCTTAAAGGATAGGAGGTAAGCTAACTCTTTCAGTGGGGAAATTATAACACAAATCATCTGGATTTAATATTAGGTATAGAGTTTTGTAAATTAACTTTTCAATTGCATTTTAATGTGCGTCTATGAGGGTTCAGCTGTTGACTACACTTGGGTCTGAATTACTCTGAGGCAGTGTGAAGTCCATGCTTGGCTAAATCAATGTAAGTACACATGGGTCTGATTTATCTGATTCATCAAGCTAGCCTCAAACCATTATACTCCAGAGCTTAAATCTAGATGTGAATAACTGTAAAGATTGTTTCTCCTTTATAATTTTCCTGTTGAACTCTAGGGGGGTCATTTTTCAAGTGTAGCCCAGGATGCTTGCAACAACTCAGGTACCAATATCTACCATAATGTAGAGTAGGTTTGTGTTCTGGAGAGAAGAGAGAAGATGAGGAAACAAAGAGAAGAGGCAAGAGGGGGGGGCGGGTAAACAATATCACAACAGATCCACATGCCCTGAACACGCCCAAAGCAAGCCAAAACAAGCCATGATTAAGCATATCAGAACAAGCCATGACTTAATATATCAAAGCAAGCCATGAAGAAACATGCATAAACCAAGACACCGTGACCGAAACACAGAAACAAAACATCAAACAACGAAAGCAAGCAGGAACAGCCAAGCAGAACGGAAAAAGCACACCCTTATAAAGGCTGTGCCACCTTCATCACATTTGTGCATCTAGACGCGTGTCAAGTCTCAACAGAGTTACCCCATGTTGACACAATGTGTTACTGTAACACAGGACGGCATGCTGTTGCTAACCAGAGGCACAAATGTGTTGGAAATTGCACAGCCGTTTAAAGAGACAAAACGAAGCAAACCAAAGCAAAACCAAAATGAAACCAAGCCAAAACCTGAGCCAATTCAAGCCAGACCAAGCCATCACAGGTTAGTTCATTAGCCATAATCAAAGTGACATTAAGATGTGAACTCACATATTGAAAACTTGTTGCTGGAGTCTTTGCCAGGGAATAATTTAACGCCCCGCGATTTAAAATCTACTGATCGCTTCACTGCAGAGGAGAACAGAATACAGAAAAAGAGAAGAAAAATCAGAGAACAGACTGGATAAAGAGAAAAAAACGAGATTTAGCGAAGGAATAACAAATGACCCATTCTTCTCCCTCACAATGCTGAGAGAGAGAAGAGTATAGCAGAAAAAAAAGTTATTAGGCAAAAGAAATGTTAAAATGGTAGAGAGGGATAGGAGAGGGAGAAAGAGAGGGAGAGGGAGAGGGAGAGACAGACAAAAAGACAGACAGAAGCAGAAAGAGAGAGCAAAAGAGAGAAAGAGAAATGATTTCAACAATAGCAGCATTCAGGGCTTTTGATTATTTGAGGAGCTCTCTCTCTCTCTTGTTCTCTCTCTCTTTCACACACACACACACACACACACACACACACATACACACATCAGATGTCAGGGTATTTTTCTGGGAGCCCCATTGTATTGTAAACACAAGCTGGTAAAGGAAATAGCAGCTTTAATCAAAATCACAATGATGCAACTCTGTCACCAAAGCATTCAGATAACGGTACACAGCAAAATAAAGGCTTCCTGTAATCAGGGTAAATCAAAGACATGAGAAGGCAAACTGAAGGAGGGATGCCCGTCAGCGCCAACTTGGGTTTGCAACATGGTTGACATCACTTTTTTACACAGTTAGCAGTGTTTTGCTTGAATGGTAGTGTTTTTATTATGTGTGTGTGAGAGAGAGAGGTAATATAGCAGAGAAAGTGAGTGAGAGAGAGGAATAGCAAAGGGAGAGAGCTTTATTAGGGTATTAGGGTATTAGTAGGATACAATAAGAAAAAAAACTGGGGTCATTTCAATTTTTACTCTCTCTAGATTTGACTTTTTGTGTTCTACTCTGTCAAAATTAATGAACACATTATCAATAAATAATGAAAACATTATAAACATAAATATCTTGTCCCAAATGACAAAGTGCAGTGACAAATGACCTTAATGAACGTCTGGTAGAGTGGCTGACAGGCACAGTTTTCATAATGACCCAATTAATCCATTGAATGGTGACAAACAACAGATGAGTTAATGTGCTACAATTAGCCTAATGTTGTTCAATGGCTACATGCATGCACATACATCAGTGGTATTCGACTTACCATGGTGACATTAAATCACATGTATGTTACTCCAACAATTAGCCTTATGCTGTTCAATGGCTACATACATGCACACATATCAATGGTATTCTACTTACCATGGTCACAATCTACCATATTAGTTAATGTGCTGACAATTGATCACACACACACACTGCTGCATTTACACTCTGTGTTAAACTCACCAGGATAATAGCTTAATGTGAGTAAGACTGAGTGTATGTGTGTGTGTGTGTGTGTGTGTGTGTGTGTGTGTGACCGACAGACGACACTCAATTTGTATGAACAATATGTCTTACTAGTCACTCAATGAATAGCTTTTAAGAAGCTTAATGGTGGATGTATAATTCCATCTATGTGTATGTGCAGCCTGTTGTAAACACATCAACACCACAGCACAGTGTGTTTAACGTGCAGATGTGTATCATTTTTCAGCCTTAAGCATCGTGTGATTAAGAAACTGATGGCCTGTGTCTTGCAATCCCAGTAAGACATGCATTATGTAATTATCTCTTACATATAATGTTAGTAGGTTCTATGTTGTACATTATCAGCAACATATTAGGCTATGTAATTTAACCACTCCAAGATATTATCACTATATCAAATATGTCACTCAAAAACGACCACCATAAACCATGAGACTGTAAAGTACATGTGGCAATACACAAGGTTTACATCCAACAGCAGTTATACAGTAAGTCAGACTTAAAGATACTAAAGTTTGTCCCTGTGATTCCATTTTATCTTGCTATTTACCGGGGCTCAGCTCTGTGTGTCCCTCTGAGCAAGCCGTAGGAAGTGATGGATGAGGGGAGAGGACATGGTGTTTATTTACTAAAACAGCTTTTCTGCTTTAAAGGTCCAGTGCATAATTGCAGCATGGTACCCCCCACTAAAACACCATCATCCTCCTGTTGACTTTGTTTACACAGTGATTTATTGAAGGCTTTTCACTTTCAGACTGATTGGTTCTCAAATTGAGAACGTTTTGATGAAAATACATTCGTTTTACATGTATTTTGAGGCTGTAAAATATTTGTTCACGCGTATAATGCTTTGAACCCTAGAGCAGAACTTGTATTTTAAGGTTATTTTAAGTTATGATGGGCTAAGGAAGACATAAAAGCTTATTTTTCATCTACTAATCAAACCCATTATAAGTAAATATGACTTTCCCCTACATTTTCAAATAATTTTCAGAGGGTATCATTAATGAGAATCCGCCGAGCAACTCATATATCACTGCTGCTTATGGCTGCCTCTGAGGGACACACACAGCTGTGGACAGTATAATATGGTAGTTTAGCAAAATTCTAAGCATAATAATTACATTAGCGCGTTAGCAAACAGGCACACATGCTTTTACTAACTTAAAAGCAAAAAATCTACCCAAACAAAGTATAGATGCTATCGAATATCTGATATCTAACATCTCTCAGATATAAAATAAAAGGCAACCTTTTATTGCCTTTCATTTGTAATATTTAGGAATTTCCAATTGTGGGATCGATCGATTTCAGTAATCCACATCCATCCCACTTCCTCATGTTTTTAGGTTGGAGCCACCAGAGACAGCTGTATGTAGTCCTTGACAAACTATAACTATGTTGAAGTATGTATATTTTATGTGAGATTGGATGGTTTAGAAGAACATGAAGAAGAGTTAAAAGCAAGACAACCAAGCAATACCACTGCTTTCATAAAATGCATTTACAGGACTTAAAAAATAAATTACTATTTGTCAATTGTCAACTATTTAAATCACATGATGTGTTTTGAATATGCTATCATAAGCCATATATACAAGATTGTTACGTGACAGCAGCAACACATGAAATCAAACAGTGGGACTCTAATGTGTGATATTGAGAGAGTGAAATAGTCTCAGTGCAATTTCCAGTTGTGGCTGTAATGACAGTGGCTTTAATGAGCACCATTTCCCATGAGCCCATCCATTGTTTCTTCCAACAGCTGCCTCAGAACAGCACACAAAGCAGCGCTGCCTTAGAAATACCCAGAATGACAACCTGGATAACACCATAATCATTGGTTTATGGTGATGTGCAGTAACAGTGAAAGTTCATGGTACCTGGTATCTATCTATCTATCTATCTATCTATCTGTCTGTCTGTCTATCTATCTATCTACCTATCTATCTATCTATCTATCTATCTATCTATCTATCTATCTATCTATCTATCTTTCTATCTATCTATCTATCTATCTATCTATCTATCTATCTATCTACCCACCCATCCACCTACCTACCTACCTATCTATCAATCTAGTCCCTCAATTCTGGACAGCCAATGAGAGATGAGATCTGCACCTTAAGCTTAAGTGTGTTTCGCCTCTGTTTAGAAATCCAACATGTGGGCCAGAAAATAGTTAAAAATCAGATCTGTGTTTGCCTATGCAAATGTATTCACTGTATCAGACCCCTGTTAATATGCATCATCAAACTTGTCCTGTGTGAATATGCATCACAGTTAAATATGCCCATGTTAATATTCTAGTCTACAAGCAGCATCAGGTCTACTGCAAACAACAGATGGAAGGACAGATGCAGTTAACTAAACCATATTACAGAACTAACTGATTTCATATTTCACAAAACTATATTTAACTAGTACCAGAATACACACAGAACTAAACTATATTTCAGTACTAACAGAATACACACTGAAGTAAATCCCATTTCACTACTAACAGAAAACACACTAAACCACATTTTATAGGAAAAGCATCCTCCTGGAGTCTGAATCAGAATACGCAGTAAGCAAAACACACATTTTAATACTTAAAGTATCATATCCAGTTACCCTAGGCTGGATCCAGCCCAGTGGATCACTCGTTTTTACTCATATTTACTGATATGTGCTTGTTAACGATGACACCACGTGAATTTCCTCATTCATAACATTCTGAGTTGTTCTCTGAGGAGGTGATTCAAGCATACAGGGATCGGGCACTTTGAACTCACCAGCTTCCGGGCTGTATGCTCCTAGCTTGTGTTTTAATGTATCCACATGAGGAAAACAACATTTCGCAGCTGCGAATGGTAATGAAAGTTCACGACTGAGGTCTGAAATATCATTGGTGGATTTAGAAAAGCAGTTCAAAATTCAACACTCAAATCCACATGGTTGCCAGGGATGGATTTATCCAGCGGTTTCTGAGCAGTTGGGATGGGTTTGGTTGGCTGTTCAAGTCAAAGACATAGTGAAGATTCTTTGATGTGCAGCAGCCAATGAATCATAAATGAAATAGTCTGTGCTATAAGGGAGGATATGGTTCCTAGACCAGATGACTACACCATAATGACATATTTTCTGTTGGATATGGAGATAATGCAGATGCTTTACTAATTTGCTTTTAAAATATGTGGATTCCACATTTCAAGGGCTCTAAAACATGGCCCTTCTGCAAAATATGATTAAAATGTTGGACCAGATAATCATGGTGTTTAATTATTGTACTATTGTACTTGTCTAATACTGGGCTGCTGCATAAGAAACTATATTCTTCATGACAATTGCATAGTTGTGTTCTTGGTCATCATAAACTGTACTAGCTGGCTGAAAATGTTATCTAGGTAGAAAATGAGTACGGTACAATACTTACTGCATGCATCTCCCTAAATAGACTGTATAACATTATTTTTAAAAGCATATGCAATCCTCATCATTCAACGAGCAGCTTTGAAACCACAGACAAGTAATCACACAATGTCACCAGATCGTGTCTATGCACATTAGCTGAATTAATTCAACCAAGTCCATTCACAAGTGCGCTTAATGAGCTCAATGGTAATGGGCCTATAGCAACCGCAGAATAGAGTCAACAATGAAACCCAGCACTGGTGAAATACACACACCCAACATAATATAAAAGATGATAAAGGGGTAGTTCATAGATTTATGAGCCCATATCAACCCCCTGAGGCCCGCGTGGCTCAGTACTCAGTTTGACTAATGGTTCTTTAGCCATGGTTGACAAGGAAAAGGATTTGGGGATTTATTTTCACAAAACTGTGATTTTGATGTTAGTAAATGGTGTATTCCACGTATTCCATCTAAATATTCTCTGTGTAGCTTAACTGTAATTATCCAGAGCAACTTATAATTAGCATTTCAAGATGCGTGCATCACTTTGATCTCAAATGGTGTTTAGACATTATGAGAGCCATATCGGAGAGACCATGCAGTCTACAAAATCCAATATATCAGCCTCCCTGAGGGGTAGACTGTCTCAAACTACTCTAGTTGAATAATGTTTCCATACCAATGGCTGACTGGTGTTTCTATTGTACTGACTGACTGATTTGCCATAGCATTGGTTGACTGATAATGCCGTCAGTTGTTCATTATGAGCCAATCAAAGCCCTGCAGACACAGAAACTCATGAATACGTAATGAAGAGAGATGATGAAGGGATGTGATTGGTAGGTTCTGCCGCAGGGAAGGAAATAGATTGTTCATACCTGAAACATGCAGAGACAACAGACACACACGCATACACACAGATGCACCCATACACCTTGCCGCAAACATATAAACACACATGTGGAGAGCCAAAGATGCGCACATAGACAGATACACAAACTACACACACACACACACACAGACACACACACACACACACACACACACAGACAGGTGCGAGGTTCAATACAGAAAGACTCACACATATTAACAGATACACAAACTACACACACACACACAAACACACACACACACACACAGACAGGTGCGAGGTTTGATACAGAAAGACTCACACATATTAACAGATACACAAACTACACACACACACACACACACAGGTGTGAGGTTCGACACTGAAAGACTCGCACATATTAACAGATACACAAACACACACACACACATGCACACGCACAGCGACACACACCAAAAACACAGGCACAGCACACACATACAGTAAACACATCCAGGTGTTGAGGGTGTACAGTTGGACATGAGAGTCACAGAGAGGTGAGGACAGAACACCTGATGCAACCCACAGAGACACAACTAGATACAGAACAACAAGGAAAACATAAATAACAGTAAATAAGACCAAAAGAGAGTTGGCTGGAGGAGAAGAATGGAGAGCAGGAAACTAGTTCATGCCTGATCTTGAAGGATAGTCTTATATTTTGTCTTTAAACACTAAAAGTGTTCAGTATGTACACAGTCCTAAAAGTAAGTGCTCTCCCTGCTATGCATCCTATATACTACAGTATGCTGTGTCTGAAAAATACCATGAAATGACATAAAATATAGAAACGTTTTCATTTACATTCAAGTGGAAGCCTGCTGATAAGCATTATGTTGTTCCTATTTCCTGTGATTGGTTCATTGTCGTGGGCTAGCATCAGAGTTAAGGTCTACTCAATTAAACACAGAAAATAGGAGAACATCATGACACTTTCAATATGCTGATGTTGGAGAAAATTGCCTCCTGAACCATTTCAGATTTTGGATGGTGAAACAGCCTATTGATTTAGAGGTGCTACCCAGAATTCAAACGGGACAGCTGTCATGGCATGACTGACTGAAGGTCAATGAGAGCAGTCTCTCCATCCTCTGCATCCCTCATCTCTTTGGGCTATTTCCATGTTTTACCCGAGCTTTCCTGGATTAGTTCCATTATGGTTGAACCAGGCCTGCCTGGATCAGTTTCAAAACCTCAGATAGACCTTTCCTTCAGGCTCAGAACAAACTAGCCTCCTGCCTCTCCCCCTCTCCCCACCTCCCTGCATCTCCCTGCTAGCCCTTTAGAAATCTCTCGCCCCCGTTTCCCTCCTACATCCACATTACCCTCACTATTATTATTTAGCTGTATCTCTACGGGCTGCATGTGATTAATCATGAACAGTGTTAATTTTGGCAGCAAGGTGCTGAAAAGGGAGCAGAAAAGGGAGGCGAGCCCTGGCAAATCAACACTTATGGACCCAAGAGGGATTTTTGGGTTTTTCACATTTTTTTTCCAGGATTTTCAGAGAACAAATAATATGGTTTGTTCAATATACTGCACTACTATACTGCTGCTGCATATCTGGCTAATCCATTAACAATAATTACAAGGCTTGTGTTAAAGCTTGTCCATCAGCTTAAAATAACAGCCTGACACCTTAATAGTTTAATAATCATCCCTTTAATGAGCACCTATGAAGCATTTCCATATATTATTTTAGTGCACTTCTACTCACTGTACGTTTCTCTGGATAAGAGCGTGTTAACTGCCTGAATTGTAATTGTAGTTTTTCAATGGAGTGACATTTCCTTTTGACGACAGCTGCGTGCTAAGCAAAGGTGCTTAACATGAAGGCATTAGGTCTATAAGGTCTCCATGGTATTATTATCACTGTGCTGTGTTTGCAGAGGTACTCATACTGTAGATTTTAATCACTGGTTAGAGACCTTGACACTGATGTAACAGGAAGAGAGGCCAGCAGGGTGTGTCATTGAGTAGGGAGACCGTCAATCAACTGGAAGACTCGAATTCAAGCCCTCCTGACAGCAAGTGTACACCCTGCTGAAGTGGCCTTGAGCAAGGCACTGATTCCCTACTATCTCCAGGGTAGCTGTTCTGTTGCTGACCCTGACCTCTGACCTCTGGCCTGAGGCAAGAGAGGGATGAGTATCACCCACCCCAAAAAAGACTCAAGTGCAGAAAATGATTGAATACATACATATTCATTTCAAGCACGACTATAAAGGTCACTATATATTAAATACAAAATTATTAATTACAGATGTCACTATACCGTAAATTAAAACAATAAAATTACAAATGGGCATATACATTTTCCACAAATTATTCATTATAAATGTGTTACAATATTTTATCACTGTCACTAAATTCACCCTACAAAATAATTCACTATAAAGATCATCCCACATTATTCCCTACAAACATCACCACATATGTAATACTAAACCACAAACCACAACATTCACTTTAATCAACCCCAAGGCATCATACAATAAAAAATAAATTCCTTACAAACATGTTTAGTAATTTAACTAAAAACATCACATTTATTAGAAAGCTATTTATTTTAAAACATCTCTAAAATTATGCATTACAAACACCACTCTGATGTTTGAGAGAGAATATTCTAACAGCGATGATGCAGCAATAGGGATCCTCATAAGACCCTATCTCTCTCTGAATCTCTCACTCTCTCTCCATCTTTCACCCCCCCCGCCCCCTCCTTTGTGTCTCTCTGCGATCTTTTGCTATATCTTTTAACAATGGTGATGATTTTTTCCCCATCTCTATTTCATGTAAGGTTTGACACGAGGTCTCCAGTGCAGGTTAGTTTCCGGCTTTTGATCAACATTTTAGGGGAAAACAGTGACACCTTCTGACTTTGCAGCTTTGCCAGAAAGTAACAACCTTCCTCTCCCCGCTTCCTCTTCTCCACGCTTCACCATCCAACCTCTTTGTAAAGTTATGTCCATTAATAATGGCCAGACATTATTCTCAGTGTTAAGACTGAATTTCGTACAGCAAATGGAACCCCTGGCAACCATTCAACTGACTAGATGGCTGTCTGACTGGCTGGCTGACTGCCAGACTGGATGGCTGACTGACTTGCTGACTTACTAGACACTCCAGGTATTTAAGTGACACTCTTAACCAAGTGACTTACAATGAAATGCAACAGCAGTAAAATTCTGATTGACTGGCCGATTGACTGAGTGACTTAGTGAATGACAATTACAATGTCGGCATTTAGCTAGTGTCTGGTGGGGCAATACGTGCTTTAGTAGGTTCTAACGGAAAAACTGCATGGCTATCTGTAAATGACTGAATAACTGTTTGTGTGGCTTGTTGACAACTTAGAGCCTGACTGCTATTTATGAATGAGTGGTTCGCTGACTGATTGACTGATTAATTGACTGACCTAGCTGGTTGGGTGGATGGATGGCTAACGTCTAACTGACTAGCTGGCTGTCTGAATGTGTGACTGACTGGCCGACTAAGTGGCAGGTTGGCTTTGTCCCCTAACTCTTATTATAAATAATTGCCAACAAGCAAAATTACTTTCTCTGAAAAAAGGTATGACTCTGAAAACTATAAAAGTTATCCAGTTTGCCTATTTGGGAAATTCACTGCAAAATAGAGTCCTCATTTTATTCCTGTGATTGGTGACAATTGTGTTTATTTGTGAACATGGTTCACTGGGTCTAGCTTTGAGGGAGAGTTGTTCATTTTCATATTTTTTAAACTATTATTTAACAGGCAAGATGGCTGAGGACACATTCTTGTTCCAGCAACAGCCTGGGGTTGTAGTTTCTGGGGGTAGGAGCATAACCCACACTCACATCTGGAAGCTGCCCTGAACTACCACAGTCTTCAACTCTTGGCCATGGAGCAGCTCAAATGGAGCAGGTGCGGTTCGGTGCTTTGTTTCTGTGTAATGCAGCTTTAGATTCCTAATCTGTAAAGTATTATTGTTAAAAGACTTTCACTGGCTTTTGTTTCCACAGGGATTTAATGGCTTTAAGACTTTTTTCACTCTAAACTGTATTGTTCGAGCATCATCGGATGGTGTCTGGTAGAGTTTTACATGTATATTAAGGCAAGGAAAGCAAAAGGTTTACAAAAGACTAAAACACACTCATAATGGGAAGTATGATGAACTAAGAAAGCTTCAGAAAGATTATTTTCAATCTGCAAGTCAGACTTTGAATACACCCAAAGTTTGGATGGGTTGTTGTTTCTTCAATTAATATAATTGTCCTGTTTCTTGGTGCCCCCCACATGACATCTATACTGTCTACTAAGTTTAAGTGAGCCTGGGTCCCAGGGTGAGACACCACATTTAGTAAGCTTGGATGACCACATGACATGAGTACTAGGTGTTTTTAATGAGCCTGGGGCCCAGGGTGAGAGACTACATCCACTCTTCTCATCCTCACCTCCAAAGTACATGAGTAAGAGCCTATAGCATGCTCCAAAACGCTGAAATAGTTGAATAATTTCTGAGAATCCTTTAACCATGCCATAATGACACATGAAGTTTCTATCTTAGGGAAGAGTGGCTCTTTAAATGTTTAACATGTGGGTCCTGAGGTGAAAAGCATTTAGCTGAGAAACACAGCTGAATAATTACTGAGCTTCAATTAAACATGGTAATGAGCTATTAGTGGTTGTGTTGCTGTGAAGACGGCTATACTGGCCAAAGGAAGAATGAATAATATCTAGACCAATCAGTCCAAAACTATAGGAATGTGAATTTTTAGCTCAACACCAATCATATTAAAACTAATCTGCTCTACTCTACTCAACTCTTCTCTAGCCTACATACTGATTATTTATGGTTGCTAGCATTCGCAAAGAGTTGGTTATGTCCATAAAGTCCCAGGGTGAGATATTTGGCATGGCATATTCCTATTAATTATGTATAAAACATTAGCCTATAGCATGTTAAAAAAAAACAAAAAAAAAACATTTCCATTGTGAATATTTGCTAAATATCAATTAAGCATGCAAATGTCCAATTAACTGTAAAATTTTGTTTAGCTGTGTACAGGAGCTCCAGGCGTTCTGTTACTAAATACTCTTAACAGGCTTTTCCTGCATTCAGAAACGCAACCACTGCTTTCCACTTCTCTCTCTCGCTCTCTCTCTCTCTCTCTCCAGATTAGTCTACAACAGGCGTTGACAACAGCGGGACATTAAAAACTGTAAGTGTTTATACTTAAATATTTAGCCAAAACACACTGCCAAATGATTAGTGCCCCTGAACTGATTGAATCCTTTCTATCTCTGTTTTACGTCCTCCCCTCTCTCTTTTTCTCTGTTGTTCTGTCTCTGTCCCCATTTATCTCTCTCTGCCTCTCTCCCTCCCTCTCTCACTGCATGCTTACATATAAATCATTAGGAGATTATTATTAATTCATGACTTCATAATTTGGGCAGCAGCAGAAAGAGACGTTTTTTATGAGCCAAGAGGCTGACCTATAAGACCCACACACAACACACACACACACACGCACACACACGCACACACACGCACACACACGCACACACACGCACACACACGCACACACGCACACACAC
>CABFOQ010053559.1:12519-23080 GCA_900660455.1 Gephyroberyx darwinii
TCTCTCTCTCTCTCTCTCTCACACACACACACACGCACACACACGCACACACACGCACACACACGCACACACACGCACACACATGCACACACGCACACACACAGGGAGTCAGTCCAGCTAGCTGGCAGAACCTTGAGCCAGTCTTCTCCCTCTGAGGTCTCATAGCAGTGTCTTATAAACCAGCTTAAACCTGCCAAAGCAGATTTGTTTATTTATTCTCTCAGAGACAAATTTGGAATTGTTTTCATGCAGTGTGTGCCACTAAACTAACCCTGTTCAAGTGCTTTGCTATTATAATTTATTCTCCTGGAGACAAGTAGAATGTAGTAAACTAGAAGAACATATGATAAAGTATTTTAGGGTAGCATTACAGTAGAATAAAGTATACATTAAATAAAAAAGTAGAATTATTTAGAATGAAGTGGAGTTGATGGGCATCCTAAGAATCCTAAGAAAAGATTAAAGCAGAATAGGGCAGAAGGGAGTAGAGTACAGTAAAATACATTGGAAGAAAAAAACAACACTTGACCCCCCTGAGGTCAAACACTACAGATGATCTCCCTTCCTCCCGTCCTATCAAAACACTTGAACATCGTATCTCTACCAGAACAACCTCAGTCTGGGTTCAAGGTGGGTCACTCGACCGAAACATCCCTCCTTGCAGTGACAGAGTCGCTCCATGCTGCTCTCTTTGCTCTGTCCTGATACTCCTGGACCTGTCTCCAGCGTTTGACATGGTGAACCACCAGATCCTCCTTTATACCCTCGAGGGGATGGGTGTCTCAGGCTCTGCACTCTCCCTGTTTGCATCCTACCTGACGGGTCACTCCTACCAGGTGACATGGAGAGGGTCTGGGTCAGATCCACGCAGGCTGATAATGGGGGTTCCGCAAGGTTCAGTTCTGGGTCCTCTTCTTTTCCCCTTTACACAATGTCTCTTGTTTCTGTTATTCACTCTCACGACTTCTCCTACCACTGTTATGCCGACGACACCCAACTGATCTTCTCATTCCCCACTCTGGATATTGATGCACCACCTGAAGCTCAACCTTGACAAGACTGAGCTGGTATTCATCCCGGGGAAGGGCTTGTCCATCACCATTGACAATGCTGTGGTGATGTCAACTCAGACTGCAAGGAATGTGGTGCTAGCCTATAGGGCAGTGAAAGGAACAGCTCATTCCTACCTCCAGGCCATGGTCAAGATCTACACCAACGCCCGACCACTTTGCTCCGCTGCCTCGAGGCAGCTTATTGCACTTTTACTTTAACACTGGTTATGCTCCTAGATGCTTGTTTGGGGAGGAGATGTATTTACAATTTCTGGTGACTAGTAGTTCTCCTGCCTACCTACTTTGAATGCACTTATTGTAAGTCACTTTGGATAAAAACGTCTGCTAAATGACTGTAATGTAATGTAATTAATTATTCTTCTTACATAAACACGTTTTTAAGGATTTAATTTGTAAGTGGTTTCCATTATTTTCCAGTGGGATTACACGTTTACCAGGTATGAAATAAATAGTTGATTAATACTTCATCCTCACTTATCATTGGAGTGTTGCCAGTGTTGCTATTGACAATACAACCACAGTAATGGTGTCCATGGGGCAGGCATTAGTTGCAGTGACAGTTGCTATGGCGTATTGATCTTTCCTCACTTCTTACTGACACCATGGACACACATTTCCTAAAAAGTAGTTTTAAGATGTATTTTAAAATATAGATAAATAAAGTAAACCCAGTATATTAATTTATTTTCTCAGAGTCTGGATCTGGTTTCATGCAGTGCACACAGCCTGAAATGACAAGATAGTTCAGAGAACCAATGTCTGTGAGAATAAATTAATCTGCTGGGTTTAGTTTATTGAGCCGTGCTACTAAATTATTCTACTACATTTGTACGAATGATGTGTGAAGCTTTCAAATCAGCAAGTGTTCATATTCATAGCAACCTATTCAGTCTGTACTTTATTCCCAGCCCGCCTTTCTGCCACCATTTAAGAACTGATAGGTTAATAGAGATGATTGGCAGCTGACAGGAAGGAGCCATCAATCACAAACTTGTTAAGTACTCCACTAATTAATGAACTAACCTATCAGACTGACACCATTCATTAACATGTTAATTAACCTTTCAAACCAATTAAGATCAATTAAACAAATTAACAGCAACTCTCAAGAGGAGTGGCCAGGCTGCCAGTCAATCAAACAGGCACAATGTTTGTGAGAGGTGAAAGGACAGGCAGAAGAGGAGAGGGAGATAAGGAAAGGAAGAAGAGAAGAAGAGGAGGAGGGAGAGGGCAGAGGAGGAGAAGGATGGACGTGTGAAGAGGAGGAGGGATAGATGAGAGGAAAGAAAGGAAAAGGAAGGGAGGAAAGAGGAGAAGGATGAAAGAGAAGGAAGCTAAATAAGGGAAAGAGGAAGAGGAGGGGAAAGTGAGAGAAGGTGGAGGATGAATATAATGAATTTAAAGTTTTAAAAGCTCCTTTCTAAATCCTACTATATACTGTGTATATATATAGGTATAATTAACATGATTAATGCATTGACTATTTTTCACAAGTTAATTGGAGTTTGTCTTTTCACATATTCCCTGAGATATCAGTCTTGGGCTAAATTCACTTTCAGTTCCAGTATGCTGTTTGACATGAGTTGTCAAACAATTGAGAATTAATATTACATAATTAACAAATGAATTGCAGCTTCAATTTATACTATTAATTGACTGAATTGAATGTGAATTGACCTCAGTGACACATACAATATAAATATCGATGATGATGTACTGGAAAAAAACTTGCATTGTTTCTCAAGTGACATTGTCTCCTATTTGTAGAAAATGTTCCATGAACCTGTGACCTAGCCAAAGCACTGCTGTCGCACTGTAAAATGTCAAGAATTAATTTACAACCATGGCAATAAAAGCTCCAGTTTTTCCTCAACTGATGAGATGTTGAATTGTGAAGACACAAGGTTTCTGTACTGTTATCCCTGTGTTTGTAGCCTTCTTTGCTTTGTTACTTACTCGTGATTTTACTTGCATACACAATTCTGGTTTCTGTTACCTATTGTTGCCTTATAAAACTAATTCAGTCTGAATGGATGTTAGTTGCGTTGTACAACGAGTGTGCGAAGAAGGCTGCCAAGCCACTCCACCCCTCTCCATGATTCCAAAACAGATTACAGTGCTTCCTGTTGGCTCAGTTAGCTAAGGTGCATACCATGTACCTGTGATGTCCTGGGTTCAAATCCAACCTAGGATCATTGTTGCTTATCATTCTCCCTGCCTGTTTACTGTCAAAGAAATAAAGGTAACAAAAAAAAAATCCTGCCACAGTTGCCCCATGTAGGTTTTTCCTGACCATAACAGAGGCTTAGGTGGTAACATTGCCACTTCGGTAGGATTTACACAGGAATAAGGGGTTGAAATCTCTCTAAGAGCACAAAACAATCTGTAACAGCAAAAAATAACAATTTTGGAATCAATTTAGCAGCTCTAGGCAAGCAAAACACACTAATAGAGCTAATTCATCAGCACTAAAGCAAGGAAGAGATACTATGACAATACATTCAGAGGTGAAATGAAAAAAAAGATGCAAAATCTATTGAATAAAATTTCCCATTAGGGAGTTTAAAAACAAACAAACACAAATAATTTGATTTAATCCTGCGGCAGGCAATATTGCTAATTTCTGTCTTAAAAGTTGACATGTCTCAGCAGCTCAAGCGTTATATAAGGAAACCTTAGTCTCTTGTTTGTCTAAAGAAAGATGGAGTCTAGTTCAAATGAGTTCACATGAGTGTCACTGTGAAAGCAGTGACAGTCCCAGTTAGGAATAGCACTGTAAGAATGGGCAAGTAACTATAATTACAGTCTGAGACACCCACAATATTACACAGTCTAAGAGACAGAGAAATGGAGAAATAGAGAGAGAGACAAAGTGAGAAAAACAATGACACGAAGGGAATGGGAGAAAAAAAAGACTTGAGTTGAAAAGAAAAGAAAATATGTAATAAAAGACAAGAAGAAGAGAATAATCCAGTCAAGAGTGTGTCATTTTCAAAACATCATTGAATGTAGTTTGTGTTTTACTACTTTTCAACCCGACACATGTAAATGCCAACATAGAGTGTCCACACAAACTGCCATTGACGTATTTTGTTGTATTGAAAACGAATGTGTTGTTCCAAACTACACTCATGGTGTTTAAAACTACACAGCCTCAGGAGAAGAGGAGATATGAGGCTAAAAGGAGGAGAAACAAGTAAAATAAAACCCATCTCTGTTCCAGACTGTCTCTGTGTGGTTGCTCCAGACATTCAGCTCTCATTATCACTGTTTGGAGACATGGACAAAGCCAAATGAATTTCTAAATGTTTTCCACCAGTTAGGCTCTGTGTCAAAGAAATCTAACTCTTTTTGAGGCTCACAGTGTGAGCAGTTACCAGTGGGAAAAAGAAAGAGGAAAGAGAGAGGAGAGAGCGAGAGGGACAGAGAGAGAAACAGTGAGAGAAGAGACAAGAAAATTGGAGTCAACAAGCGTAATTAAAGCGAGTTAGAGGCGAGGAGATGATGGGAAAAAAGTGTCAGTTGGAACGAAAAAAACAAAGCAGAAAGAAAGAAGGGGAAAAAAGGCAAATAAGCAAAAGCCGATCCCTGAAAAGAACTGTCATTAAAAAACACAGAGAGGTATAGTTAGAGCTATGTCTATGTGAGTGTATGTGTGTGTGTGTGTGTGTGTGTGTGTGTAAGGATGTCTGCTTGTTTGCCATCGTGTCCATGTGTGTAGCCGCATCTTACCTTGGTAATGTGCGCTGAAACCACGGTAACGGTGGTTGCTATCAGTTACGAAGTGTAGGCGGAGCCAGTTCTTGTTGCTGACGATGGGAGAGGGGACGTTACTGCCTGACAACCTGAGAGAAAGAGAGAGAGAAAGTTAGCAAGACATGAAAACATAAAATTTTTATTTATACATAGTTGTGTTTGCTGAGTGTGTGGGTTCTTTTCTAGCAGTGTTCAGCTTCACATTCATCCAGCAACACACATGCACAGTACCACAATCATATTTTGGTGCTTCAAATCAGTAACAATTTCAAGACGATTTCTTTAACCTTTAGGCTAACACCAAACCCTTCTGAGCCTCACTGAACCTCCCACTGCTGTGGTGGAGCTGCTCAATAACCAATAGTATCAACACACACACACACAAACACACACACACTGAGAACATTTGTCTCAGAAACAAGTCAACAATGTTGCTCTTCAGTTAAAGGACAAAGCCAGACTGTGTAAAACAAGTGAGCTCTACAGCTGTAAAAGTGCCATTGCAACAAAAGATGCTAACATACTGAAATCAGCCTAAAGGAGAGGAATAACTCAACACGTGTGTGTGTGTGTGTGTGTGTGTGTGTGTGTGTGTGTGTGTGTGACATAGAGAGAGTTGCAGCAATAAAAGTGTCATTGGAAACAAAGTTATTACTATCTTTTAGGCTTAGTTCACTCTTACTTTCTGCATCTGGTGTGTGGGTGTGTGTGTGTGTGTGTGTATGTGTGTGTGTGTGTGTGCTGCACCACTTGAGCAACTGGGGATTAAGCCACTTACTCAAGGGCACCTCGGCAGAAGTTACTGAGGGAGGGGGAAGCTTGAGTTTCCCAGCTGGTCAGGGGATGTGAACCAGCCGCCAATTCTCTAATACTCAAGCGATCACCACCAAGAGTAGATGCTAGACCATCTATTGTTTCAGTCTAGGCTTTATATTGAGAATCTCTGTTAGACCATCTGTCATTTAATGTATTGTACTTTCATCTCGTAGCATTAACCAGCAGGTGCTGTTTCTTTCCTATTACATTATAGTGTCAGGTGTTTCACAATGTCTTCTCTCCACAGTAACTATAGAACCGTTTTAGTCTATTTGGTATACAGGACTTCACCTTGGCAAGTACCTTTAAGGCAGAGGGAGACGCACGCACACGATAATGTAGAGCATGAAGTAGTCTGCCCTCTCATGTTCACCTGTCTCCTTCCATAAACCCCTGCTGTTAACCTTCGCAGTCCATTAATATCACACACACACACACACACACACACACACACACACACACACACTATATATATATATATGCCAGTACCAAACACTGGTACCCTCTAATATGTGTGGTGTGGTCTGTTAAAAGAATAAAAGTGGAGCACCATTGCAGGGAACACAGGAATGCTGAGCAGGCATTTTAGAAGGTGTGTCTTTGTATGGGCGCGCGTGTGTGCGTGTGTGCGTGTGTGTGTGTGTGTGTCGGTGAGAAAGACAGTGTGTGTGGGAAGGGAGAAAGACATAGAGGGTCACCTTGTGCCCTAGATCAGTAGGATTGTCTGATGTCTGCTATTAGTCTCACACACACACACACACACACACACACACACACACACACACACACAGTGGTGTCTTACACAAACTGTCTCATTTACATACAGCAGTACAAACACAACAATACACACCGCGAATGTGAATGTGTGTCTGTGTGTTGATTTGTACATGTGACAGTGTATGTGTGTGCACGCTTGTGTGTGCAATGAGACAACCACGCAACATTCATCAAAGAGAAATGTTCTCAGAAGGCACCATGCCAACGCCATAGCGACTTATAGAGACAGGGAGGATTTTCAGATTTTTGTCACGCATCATGGGAAACAAGCAACGTTACCAAATGTACAATAACACTGGAGACACCTACTTTGTTCGTCTGGATCGTTATCGATGCTCAGTGAATTTCATTATTTCTGTTAGTTGCAATGTGCAGAATATATACTTTGTATATGGAGGGAGAGAGAGTGTCGGTGAGAGAGAGAGATAGAGGACAGTAGAGATTTTCCATACCCCTCTTTATTATTTCATTCTATTCATCTTAGGTACACTGATAAATAATGCATTACACATTCTCAACACCAGTCCCAAACCTTGTAGATCATATTCAGTGTGACTATTGAAATTGACTACACATTCAAATTGACTACAACGCTGCAAATCAATGCTGAATGACTCTTAGTATTAGCTGGCCGAGAAAGCAAAGGACAGTAAACGAGATGGGTTGGAGATGAGATATTTGGACATTCTGCTGGATAATAATCGCTCCTGGTTTACCACAAAACATTTAAAATGTCAAGCGATGGCCTATTTATCAAACTACACCTGAACAAAAAAAAGATTGCAAACATCATGTGAAATATAAAATAAAAGATACACGTCCCCCAATTACAGATTCTTATCGAAACCGTGTCGTTTTAACCTCCCAACCAACCAAATTGAAGAAATCTCTTGTTAGCCTTTTGTAATTTTAGTTATGTAACCTTCTACAAGTTTATCTGTCCCTTTTGTGCACAGACTGTAAAATGGTAAGATGCTAAATTTATATGATAACGGGCATAAAAAGAGACTGGCGGGAACAGCAGGCAGTTAGCCGTGCCTTGCAAATAAACACCCCAAATAGGCTGCATGTAACTGGAAAAACCCATTTTCACCTGAAGCTGAAAAGGCCAGAAACACTGCATCTGTAAAATGATGAACATTTCATCTGAAACTAGAAACTCAACACCATATGATTGCAAGTCTCACTAGCTCTCTGTTTCGGGGTCTGTCTCTCTGTCTCCCTCCTCTCCTCTCCTCTTTTTCTCCCTTCAGCCTCTCTCTCTCTCTCTCTGCCTCCCCCTTCTCTTTCCCCCTTTCCCTTCCCCCATTCTCTTCTGTACAATCTCTCTCTCTCATATTATTCATATTTCCAGGTCTTAATTCACTTCCTGCTGTGACATCATTACCCAGAGTGCATCATTAAGGGTAGAGCGTGTGCACAGTCTGCTCCAATATTAAAACAGGAATTAAACCATAAATCTATACTCATATGTGACATTAAAATATCTTCCAAGCCATGTGCTCGGAAAGCACTTAACAACTCAGAGCAGCAGAATAAAGGTATAATTACACAAATCTCTCTATGGAACTATGAGCGGCAGCAGCCTGAAGGCTTGATTAACAGGCTTGCAACCAGAAAGTGACTGGTTTGAATCCCCAGAGCAGGTGAGAAAACGTTCTCACTAATGCTCTCCCTTCCCTAAACAACTACCATTGAGCTGCTCTTGAGCGAGGCACTTCAGTGGAGCTGCTTGGAGGCAAACAGTAGAAAGCTGTGGTTGTTCTGGGCAGGGCTCAGGGAGGCTGGTGCTGAAAAAGATCATGTGTTCGGAGCAAAACCCTTCCATGGATTAAAATAAGCTTAAAATAATATCCTCAGTGTCCAGTACAAACCTCATGTCAGCTTCTCAGGGACTGGTTGATTTTCCCCATTGATATCCATGTGGACAATTTGTAGCGTGTTATTAAATCATGAATATACACTGATGGCTTCCGTCTGTAACACTTAAGTGTTCTCCCAAGCTATCTGCTCTAAAAGCACTTCAGAGCAGCTCTGGGGGAATATAGAGGCTCATCTTCAGATGGGCTTCAGTTATTAATATTTTAGATTTTTATACCACAGAGTGAGAGGGTGTTCTTCTTCACTGTGATTTTGGGTGCCACAGTGACAAGCCCAATATGTAAGGGGCGCAGCTGAGTTAGTACAGTGGTTACCAACATATGCGTACTGTGAAACTTTTGCTTTCATGTAGCACACATACATAATAATCAAAAACAAGAACTAGCAGCAATTCTATTCATACTTTATGGGAATTACTAGCACAGAGGGAAAGCATCTTCGACCAAACAGCTAGGTTGAAACTACTCATTGTTTATTTTTTATTAAACTTATAGCAGAATTAAAAACATAACTATTTAATCCCCCATATGAATTAAGCAACATTTAACCAACGCATTTCAGCCGTGCATTGGCATAATCAATAACATGTATAAACTGATTGCATTCAAATGGACCAGTTAGCAATCAATACTTATGTAAGTTTAAAAGTAGCATTGTAGCCCTGATGATACAATGTAGCCATAAAACCACAATCACACTGAGACCCTTGTGACGGCTGGACACACTCGATGCACACGTGACACCGTGCTGCTGCCAAGCTTCAAAAAATCTGTGACAGAAATTCATGACAGCAGCAGCTAAATCTGTACAGAGCAGTTTTGTGTTTATATGTGCTCTATTTATGCATTTATTCAAGACATGCAAGGAATGCAGAAGGATCTGACTCTCAATGACATGCAATGAGAGCCAATATGATGAATTTTGGAATTGTTCTTCATCTACTTCGAAACTTCAAGCTGCATTAGGCAATATTTTTATATAAAAATAAACCCATCAGCCTACATCAGCAAGTGGGGCTGTAACAGAGAGGAGCGCCCCGGCTCCCCTAATGGAGACGCCGCCTTAATTGTGCAAATTAAATTCTGGTGTCAGATATGGTCACAGGGGGAAATCCTCTCTGCACCCAGGAAGTGACAAAACTTAAGAGCAAAGCACAAAACCTTCTAATGATTAGCAGAGTTAACGTGTGGTGAACTGCAAATATCCCAGCCAGCAAATAGAAATGCTACTTTGGGAATTTTGACCTCTGAAAGAAAATTCCAACATGGAGGCGTCTCTTATCGTGGCAGCATCACATCATCCAATTCAACAAAACACTTGCGATGGGAGGTGCCTACTTGATAACCCCCGATGACGAACCTGCTTCCATGCACAACTCTTTTCTATTATTATCCAAGTCAGGATTTTCAGTTGGCACTCTTTTTAATAGCACGAGCGACAGTTATGTCAGAGCCTAAGCTCTGGTAAAAATAATAAAAAAAAACATTTCATTCTTTAGGGTGACAGGAATCTGCTCTTTTGAGTTTGACAGTAACAACTGGTGATTGGCAGGCTGCCTGGTCATCACAGTGGTTTCTCTACAGCCCAAAAGCCACTAGCAGTAGTATTTCTCTTGAATGGTAATCAGATAATACGATCATTTTATTTTGATTAGGGTCTTTTTCTAGGGAATACATTTTCCTATCAGGGGACCTCACATGGGGCCCTGATGGAAAGTTTGGAAAGCCTGATGTCGGCTCATGAGGTATGTGATATTATACTGTCCTTCAAAACTGTCTCTTCTAAAAGCACTTAAGAGATTACAATAGCTGAGAGTAGCTCCATGGGACCATAGATCTCTCTTGATGTCTTGGTTCTCTGGTATCGGGTTTAAGAGAAAGTTGTTTATGTACTATGCTAAAACATTTACAGTGGCTTACACTGGATTCTTTTTAAAGCAGTGAGGCATGAGCGTGGCTTGGTCTCTGCCTATATGATGGAAATGTTATGTACAAGAGCACAGTCTTAAACTGCTTTCACAAAAGCAGTGCAACCCTGAACTTATCTAGACATTACTTGGAGGGGTTGCATGTGTGAACGCAAATGTCCGAATCAGTTGGTCTGGAAGTCAAACGGACTTTACCCACCCAGCACCCTAGTCTGAAATCCGTTTTATCGCCGAGTGAGCCCAAGTGTGAATGGAGCAGAAGATTCTCCGGAGTATTCTCTACGAGCGAGTGGACGTGTTGATGACGTATTTATCCTGCGACTGGCACAAA
>CABFOQ010053560.1:0-12154 GCA_900660455.1 Gephyroberyx darwinii
CAACCTGGGCTTCCAGCGCCAACTCCAGGAGTTCCAGGCTACTCAAGCTGATCAGGTCAGTACTGAGAACTATTCAATTCGACCATCAAGAACGAATCGACCATCGGGAGAGGTGGAGGTGAGGGAGTGAGCAAAGATACAACTGCAATGCCATGTAGACTTGGATACCACAAGAAGGGAGTATATGGCGTGATTTTTTTTACACTGGCATCAAAAGATAAACTACTTTTCTGTTCCTGTAGTTCAGAGAGTGGCTGCAGAAGGAGTATAACGACAACCCCTTTAATGATGAGGCTGATATCCGCATCTTGCTTGCCAGGGGCTCCAAAGTCAGTGGTGAAGAAATGGAAAAACCGGCATCTATACCACCCGGAGGTACCTGAGACCCCCCCCCCCACACACACACAGCTTGGCCTGGAGGTCTGCACTACTGGATGATGCCATTCTGGACCTATTTGGAAGTCTGTCTGTTCTGCTTTGGAGCAGATTGCTGTTGTGATGTTCTTCTCTGCTAGAACAAGTGTATTGATCATGGATACGAACACAGGGAGAGACATTTGAAATGCACGAGTCTTTTTAGTGATGATTGATGTCTCTGGTGCTGTTATCTATGAATGTCTTGTACAGTGTTGGATTTTCTACTGTTATGACTGTTATTTGTGAAATAATAAAACAGTGACTTTACTCATTTTTATTAAGTTGTCGGTGGGCTGACGGATTCGGGGTGGTAAGAGACATTCTCTGCCCTGTTTACCTCTCTGTTTCCTGGTTCTCTTCCTGTTTGTCTGATGTGCAAGGGAGGTCTTGCGTGAAGGCATCAAAAACAGCAGGTTCATCCTTTTATCGGTCCTTAGCCTATTAATTTACTTTGCAGATTTGTCTTGAGAGGCTATACAGTATTTGTATTTCCATTAAAATCACCAGGGTGAAATGTTAGATAGGCTAATGAACACTTTAGAAAGCTGGGTGGTGTACATTGATAGCCACTGGAGGGCAGTCATACTGGCAAAGTAAAATATGGTTTGAATGAAATCATAGCTCCCTTTCTGGCATGGGCTCCTTTTCATGATTCTACAGAAGTCGTTATTTAAAAAAAAAAAAGTGAAAATATGGGTGTGGGGAGCATTTCGTATTTACACTGAACACAGGTAATTGTTCCATTCTAAACGTGTCTGCATATAGTAGGCCTGCATGCTGGGTGTCACTAGAGGGATTCCCCACCGCAAGGCTGTGTGGGCGCCAATAAGTTTAACAGAAATGAACGCGTGGTGCTGCGCATCTCCTGTTGAACCTCGAGACTGGGTTACTCAGAAGCTCCTCCTTTAGTCATAATCATCAAAGATGTGACAACATTTAAGAATAGGACATCGAGAGTTTTAAGGCAGATTTCGTCGGATGACCTCACACGATCAAAGGTAAGGGAGCGCGCCACTTAAATACATGAGAATATTTTCACCCTCATGCTCCTTTTATTCTAACTTTTACTTATCAATTATGCCCAATAATCTCCATCATGGCCATCAGGAAATAACTTCTCATCTGAACTTTCATCTCAGCCCTCAGTCTTTGCATGTTACTACCTAACTGCATCGCCGTGCCTTGCCCGCCCTTCTGTTGCAGACACAGAGATGAACTTAGAGGAGGACAGCAGCTTGTCAGTTAGTTGCGGCAACGGCAAGCTCAGGCAGTGGCTGATCGATCAGATTGACAGCAGAAAGTACCTCGGACTAGTTTGGGAGAATGACGAGAAAACCATTTTTAGGATTCCGTGGAAACATGCGGGAAAACAAGACTACAACCGAGACGAGGATGCTGCGCTCTTCAAGGTCAGACCATCCCACCTGTCTCTTCTGGAACCGTGTATCTGAAGCACATGACTCCTGTTGCATGAACTGCTGGTCCTACTTTATAATTTTGAACATTGCGCATTAGGCCTAATTACCAAAGAGGAATGAAGTTGAAAAGCAAGTTCATGATTACCTCTTTTATTTCTACAACAGACGTGCAATATCCCTTTTCATCAATTAGAATGCATTGCCACGAGTTGACAAGACTGATGAATTATTACTGCCAAAAAGTGATAGCTATAAATGCTCACACATTTGCTTAGTCTTCAAAAACCTTTAAAGTCTTTCTTTATAAATGCATGGTACATTGAAGAGAATAAAGAGGAAGTGTAAACTTAACTTATCAATGCTAATTGTTTCAGGCGTGGGCACTGTTCAAGGGGAAATACAAAGAAGGTGTGGACAAACCAGATCCCCCAACATGGAAAACCAGACTACGGTGTGCTCTTAATAAAAGCAATGACTTTGTTGAGTTAGTGGAAAAAAGCCAACTGGACATCTCAGAACCCTATAAAGTCTACAGAATCATTCCAGAGGCTGCAAAAAAAGGTGAGTGTATTTTAAAATGTGTCTCTGCAAAATTTGTCAAAAAACTGGAGTGTCTTCACATCAGGTGCTCATGTTAGTAGATGTCAAGAAGGTGCATTGTTTGTGAAAAAAAAAAGTTGAATTTATGGATTGATTTTGATATCATATAGTAAAATCTAAAGGTATAGCAAAGCTTTGTCTTAACCAACTACTGGATTTCACAAATTAATACTTGAACTCACATTGTCTATATATTATAGGCAATCGTACATACACATGCATAGGCAACACTGCGCTTGTTTGTGATGAGGCAGGAAGCACAAAGGAAGCCAAAGCATGTACCAAAAAGGCCGGAGTGCTTTTTTTAGAGGGCTTCAGTTACCAAGTACAGAGTGCACATAACACAACCAAACAACCTCCAGCCTTGCATAAGCACACCTCTACCATCATGTAACATTTATTTTCTCACTCCAAATCAGCACTTTCAATTTGGGCTTGCAGATCATCCTAGAAATCTGCAACAGGATTTAGATTGGCACTTGCCTCGAGCGTCATTGGCAAACTGCAAATCACCCTGTCACTGTATGAAAATAGCATGACCTTAGAAGTACACATAACTACTTCACAGTTTGAGCCTGTCACAATGACTTTTTAAGCTGTTAGTGAAACAGAAGAGTCACAGAATGTTGTTCATTGTTCAAGTTTCTATTAATTTGTACAATATATGTTATATTATGTATGTTATAATCCTGGGTTATTGCATTAGCTGTTAGCTCTAATCATGATCTTTTTGGGAAGGGAGGAGTTTTATTGTGGGTAAACTCTCCCTTCACATCACAGTGATTGTTGTGAGTTATATGAACGCTGAAATTAACTGAAAAATGTATTGTTGGTCCACATGTTTATCTGATGTTATCACTAATAGCTCATTTGACTCTGATGCTGTACATTACAGGGATCAAGATGAGCAATATGGACCAGACGCCATCACATGTAAATGCTCTTGGCTATATTGCCCCATATTCATCTCTGCACAACCAGGTGAGAAGACTGGGTCTGTTTGTTGAGCATTTTATAAACAAGCCATACAACACTGTTGTATGGCTTGTGATCTAATGACACATCTCACCATGCCTGACCGTGCCTTTGCTCTTTTCCCAGGTACCCGGCTATATGGTTTCTCAGGAGAGAAGGGAATGGAGGGATTACACACCGCCAGAACAGCAACCACTTCCTCCTCCTCCACATGGACCACATACAGATTTACAGTATGGCCAGTGCCACTACCCTTCATCGATCAGCCGAACTTGGCCTGGGTCACATACTGAAAGCGGTAAGGCATTAAGGGGGCTCTAAGCAAGATTTTTTTAAGGGGCTGTCCCCGTTCTTTGACTTGCATCTGCTACTTTCTATCTATTTTCACAGTGGAACCCACATTTGACCTCCTCCATTAAGGTGCCACTCAGTGTAATAAATAGCAATAAATTGCAAGTAATAAATATTACGTTTTTTATGAAACAAAAACTATGAAAACACGTACTCATTTTTCAAATTGAAAAATTGGGGATATGAAAATGCAAGGGAAACTGGCAAAGTAATTTCTATAGACTACAAGGTATTCTTATTGTGACGTGAATGTTAGGGTCTTGAGTAATGAGTAAAGTAAACCCAAAGCCTCAGGATTTGGTCGAGAATAAGCCAAAAATGGCAAGGCAATGGCTAGACTCAAATAAAATAAGAAGTTAATCGTTGCAACAATATTAAAATATAAATGCTGTATTATATGAACTCGAGGTTTATACAGTAGAGTCCCAGCAATTTTTGTGAAAGCTGATTAGGTGCGTGTATGAGCACATATACCCATATACCCCAAAATTGCAGAAGATAAATTAAGATAATAAGATTATTAGCTGCCTTGTTAATGCCGTTTGAATTATTTAGTTTACATGCCATCTGTTACTTTGTAATTTACAAATAAATAATTTTAAACTACAGTAATGTTAGAACTCTATATTGCCCAGCAATTACATATTATTCCTACCCTGTAGATAAAATGCATTAATCTGAGCTTCTAATTTACAAAGAACAAAGCAAGCTGAACTTTGAAGTCAGTATCTATACCTTATATATGGTGAGTTAGAACAGATACCAAGGGGTGTTCAAACAGTGACGTGAATTCACTAAACCCTAAGGTATGACTACATCTCTGGAGACAAGTGGAGCGGTGACTGATGACTATTATTTAGTTAATGGGATAAATTGTTAGTGGTAGGGCACCAAACTAGCTTGTACAGACACATAGAGCTTAGAGGCAACATTCGAGAAAGCTCCCCTGATGTGTTTTTTTTTTAGATTTCTTTGATCTTTGCTCTGATCGAAATGACAACACAGAATTTGAACTCACACTATGCAATACCTTGCAATACCCAATTGACACCTGTGTGTTCAAAGGCTTTCTCATAATTTGAAATTCTTTCATTGTAACGTAAATCAGACACACACACACACACACACACACACACATTTTTCAACAAGAAGCTCCAGGTTCAATCCCCATGTCAGCAAGCATCCGCCCTGCTGAAGAGTCCCTGAGCATTTATCAGACAGCTTCCCCCTGAGGTGAAAAAAGACTTGGTGTTACTACCCAGAGATTGCAATTAATAATATGATTTAAACCATTGCAAGCTATTATATTAAAGATGCTAGTAGGCACCACATAACAGGAGAACAGCACTAACATTTACTTTTACTAAATTGTGATGTTCATGTTTAGTGGCTTGCCATCAATGCTGTAGAGTCCTGTGCCACATCAACTATGATTAGCTGTTAGTTGTCCAGTTCATTGACTGATAATTAACACACAAAAACAAACCAAAATCTTCTATGATTGTGTTATGGCCATTCTCAACACATTCTTCAGACTTGCAGTAAAAATATTTTTTTCCCACATCCCTACATTTATTTATCTTATCTTATTTATCTTATTTATCTTTATCTTTAAATAATAATGTAATAATGATAAATATTGCTTTAATTATTCTACCCAGGTTTCCAGTTCAACGGTTCCTTCTATACCTACTCAGAGTCCCAACAACCAGTGTTTACAGTGGACCACAACAGTGCCATATCTGGTAAAGTATCATCTCAGGCACACAAACGCGCATACACACAGACATACAGTAAAGTTCACTGAAATGCTGTTTGAAATGTTAGCAATTGGGAATCGAATTGCATTTACAGACAAGAAACTACAACCACTTCGTGGAACGCTTACTTCCCTATTCTCGACCTGAGGGCAGCAGGCCATGATAGTAAACAGTGAGGTTTTTTTTGTAGATCCATCACATGATCAGGGGAGTTTAAAAAGGGCTTTGAAAAGATAAGAGAGCAGAATAATTGAAGGAGAACTGCTTAGATTACAATTTGCAAATATGTATTGAGAAGCTCTCTTCTCCAGGACCATCATCAGTATGTGTATGATTTTGATATTTCTGATAAAGGCTCATCTCTTTCTTCCAGACTTCACCCTGCACGTGTCCCTATTCTACAGAGAGTCTTTGGTAAAGGAGGTTACCACCACCAGTCCAGAAGGCTGTCGGATCACCTCCTCTTCCTCCTCCTCTCCTTCCTCTTCTTCCTCTTCCTCCCCCTGCCCGGAGGATAGGCTGTACAGTGGGGCAGAAATCATCTTCTTCCCATTCCCGTACCCTGAGTCTCATAGGCAGGGTGCCGAGAAGCTTCCTAATGTACTGGAGAGGGGGGTACTTCTGTGGATGGCACATGATGGGTTGTACGCTAAGCGCCTGTGCCAGAGCCGAGTATACTGGGAAGGCCCTCTGGCGCCATACATGGATAAACCCAACAAGCTGGAGAAAGAGCAGACGTGCAAGCTGTTTGACACGCAGCAGTTCCTCACTGGTGAGCACTTTTATGCTGCCATAGTGCTCAGACATATATGAGTGCAACATTACCACAATAATGATGAAAGAAATCACTATTGTTATAGAAAGTATATAGAACTAGTAATATACTAAGATTCTTCCAAGGTAAGGCAGAAAATGTGCTTTTCATAACTTTCCCATGAAATTGTAATCCTAATTGCAAACAACAACAACACACATGTAGATGAAAAACAGTGTAATATAATAATGAATACACCCCAACTTTTTGTGATGATGGATGTGGTTGTGATGGTGATGATGATGTAATGATGAAGATGATGTAATGAAGGAGAGGGTGCAGGTGCTTTAGTTGGGTAAGTCCCTCGCAGCTTGACGAAAACTCACATATAAATGATGGCTAAGAAGCCTGTCACATTCTCTGCAGGGGGCCAGTGTGTGTGTGGAGTCCCCACCCACCTGCTGTGGTCCACCACACAGTGAAGTCTGACAAGCTAGTCCACAGCGTTGTTTTTCTGTGCCATTTTCAGAGTAATTTCCGTCAAATTAGCCAGTAAATTTTCCCTGATCATTTGTTCTCCATGGTTCTGTAGCTCTCACACCACAGTGTAACTTGATGCCCTGATGTTCCTCTTAGCATGAATAGAAAGAATATTACATGTATGAGCTAATTTAGGGGTTTGTGTTGTTTATGTTTTTAATGTAACATACTGAACAGTGGGTTTGAAGGTAATATGATTGTTTCAACGTTTCCCCTTTCTCTCCTTGCTCTCTTTTTCTCTCCAGAGCTACAGGACTTTGCCCATCATGGCCGACGCATACCTAGGCACCAGGTAGTGTTGTGTTTTGGAGATGAGTACCCTGACCCACAGCGCCAAAGGAAGATGATCACAGCACAGGTACACCTAAAATATACCTGTACCAATTTTCTTTAGTAATTTAATATATTTCTCTAAATGTGTATGGATAATTAAAACTATACTTACTATATACTATACTACACTATACTATACTATACTATACTATACTATACTATACTATAATATACTAATTTCTGAAAAAATTAGGATATTTGGCTGTTCAGATGAGAAATTATTTCTCATCTGAACAGCCAAACCAAACTATAACTAATTTAGTTAACTAAACTATAACTACTAACTATATCTAACTACTGGACTATTGCCTTCCTGAGAGACCTCAGACACAGGACAATGTGATTCAGGACTCATAGACATATTTTATACATAGAGATCTTTTAATTTCAGGTGGAGCCTGTGTTTGCCAGAAAGCTGGTGTATTATTACCAGCAGAACAGTGGGCACTACCTGCGGGGTTATGATCACATCCAGGAACAAGACACCTCTCCAACAGTCGACTATTCTCCCCAGAGACCCCTACAGCACATTCAGGAGTGACACATACACAAACACACAGGAGGACATGGATGTGTAGGTTTTTGGTTATTGCCACAAAGCAAAATTCTTGTCAGTCATTTGCTGGTGATAAACAGTAAACAAGTATACTTCACTGGACTTATGCAGACTTGAAAACATGAAAAGAGACTGTAATTTTTCCACCTTTCTTTTATTCTCTTTTCATAAGGGATTACCACCATATCTTGTATGTATAGTATTGTACAATATTTTTGTATACAATGTCCTGCAAATTATGTTTTCCAAATAAAGAATGTGACAAGATCTGGGCATCACATCTCATATAATATCAAGATAGGTGTGTCTGTCAACTTAGTGTCCTGCCTTTCTGTAGATATAGAATGACATTAAGTGCCCTTTATTTATATGTGATTATTGTTTCATAAATATAAAATGAGGCGACGTATACATTTAACCAAAAATGTCCTGTCCAAAGTTGTTATGCTTGATGAGATTGATCTGCTTTTCTGCTTAGAGGTTTTGGGATCTCTATCTCTAAGGTGCATGTGTGTGTTGTTCTTTTTCCTGTGACATCTGCGGGCACTGCTGGGAAATCACGAAAGCCCACAGGTAAGAACCCACAAGGCCCCACGATGGCAGTGTGGGGTAGATGATAGAATCTGCCATGATACTTAGGGGTGGAGAAGGGGAAGACCCTGTTTCAACTATAAGCCTCTGTTATTCTCACTCATGCACACAACTATGTGTCTTTGTGTCTGTGACTGTGGAGTAGTGATATATGTTCTATTTGCATGTGCTATTGTGACAGTGTGAAGGATGCGGTTTGGGGGTGGGGGGATGAGGGCAATGTGAAGCGGAGGGCGACTGAGACAGGAAGTACTAGCACAGGTGCACAGGAAGAATGGCCCCTAAGAGAAACAAAGATATGTAAAAAGGATAAAATGAAGGAGTAGGAAAAATGAATAGCGCCTTATTTCATTTTCATTTTCAGGTGTTGGCAATTTCATGATTGGACTCACACTTATAAGCAATACAACAGTATGCAGGTTCAAATTCTTTTTCTATCTGCTCAAAATGTTAGACCAGCTAGTAAACAGTCAACAGTATCAACACCTAGTCCATTATATACTTAGAGTCACAGTTACAGTGCCTACAGAATGTAGCCACATGTAATTCAAAACTGAAATGTGAGAGAAATCGATGTTATCACTGGTCTGGTGGTGCAGTGGAGGAAGCTGTTATCACAAATTGTTTCCCCCTTGGCTGCTGGATGCAATGCAGGACACACCTACGAAAATCTGTTTCTACTAACTCTGGTCTGCTGACCTCAACATAATTAGAACTAAATATCTCTTATTCTGTTAAATTATGTTAATCCAATGAAAATAAAAGATAAAACTGCTTGTAGGCAATAACCACAATAAATGAACTATTTTGCTTGCAATGCATAAAGACATAAAGAATCATCGACATAAATGCCAAAACTGTGACTGCAGTGAGTCCACTTTGTCTGCATACTGATTTATTGGCTTTTGGATCATATTTAAAAGCTGAAATGTATTGGCTGAGTTTATGATATAAGGAATTACAGTTCGTGGCATCTTAATGTTCACATTATAAAACAAACCTATTTTTGAATTATGGAGTGTATTATTTTTGGATCTGAAAAAATACTGTAAAATACTGATAATGTAAACCATGAGGTTCTTCTATCTAAGCTATCCTTCAATGTTTCCATTGAAGCAATTAACTGGATGCACTCCTATCTAACACACACAAGCCAAAGGGTCAGTCTGATTCTCTAACATCGGCATTCCCCAACAGTCAGTATAAGGCCCTCTTCTATTCAGTGTCTATATAAATAATCTTCCACTTGCCATTTGAAGTAAACATTCCAATGTATGCAGATGACACAGTTTTGAGTGTTCATGAGAAAAACATTAAAGAAGCTGTTCAGAAGCTAACAAGCAATGTCCAACATTTATGAATGGCTGTCTAATTCTTACCAGCATCTGAATACTACCAAAACTGTTTGCATATATTTCTAACAGGTCCAACAATTCCTCACAACCACATGCGAATGTAAATTAGGAAAAAATGAAATTTTGGATTTGCAATTACCATTAAAAAAAAAACAAGTGAACAAAGTTTTCAAAACTGGTGATTTTGGATTATCCAAGCTGGAGTTGCTACTTTAAAGCCAATTGAATCTCTCATCTCACGTGTCACACTTAAGGACAATAACTAATTTGTACAAAACGTTGTACAGAAACTTATGGCTGTATCTTCATTGTACTGTACTGTGTGATAATATTGAAATTTTAAAGTAGCTTTGTGATATGTTACTGTAGGTATATATTAATTGATCATACATATTATATTGTATGAACCATTGTAATGCATAAGAAATTACAAGTCTGCTGTGATATGTTTTTACATATTTGTCATTTATAGTGTACTATCAGGGACTACGGGTGCAAATAAGCTCTTGCAAGAAAGAAAGAAAGAAAGAAGAAAGGGAACATTTTAAAACATTTATTTTCCACCTACACGCCTAACTCATCAAGAACATTTGTAATCATACCAATAATTAAATAATCAAAAAGAGTACAGGATTGCAGTAACTCAGAGCACCTAAAACCAATAACAGGAATGGAAAAATCATGCTCATCCCGTAACAAACAGGGAAACCAAACCTGTTCCTCTTGAGCTGAAACTAGCGGTCTCACAAATGGGAAGGAAAACTACCTTTGTGGCCTCTGTGTTGGGCCAGGAGGAGGGAGGAGCTCTCTGGTTCCCAAGCCTGAGAGAGCGGCTCACATCATGGTCATGTAAACCTTATTATAAGAATGCAAACAAAATATCCGCTCCCTCCCTTGTCAGGTTGAAGGAAATTTTCTAATGATATGAACACCACAGAAAAGTGTACACAATAATAGATGTACAATGTTTCTTAAGTACAATGATAGAATGCCTAATGCTGTTGAAGTCCTACAGGCTGACAATGTTGTGGGAGGGATGAAGGGCCTGTTTTGCTTTTCTTCTGTGGTCCAGAGTTTCGATCTCTGTATTTACTTCCTTCACACCTAAACCACATTACCTTAACAATTGCTTCAACAGTCTGACCAAAATCAAACTCAGGAAATATTTTGTGTGACCCATGAATCCTATTCACCCAAAACATCTAATCAGTCCCTCTAATTCTCTACTGGAGTTTTTTATAATTGCATAGTCAGACAATAGACTCATTCAAGTGTCTGTCACACTGTTGCACTACCGCTGTTATAAGGACTTGACATTTATTGAATCAGGATAAAGCATGTGACTCCCCCACCTACTATATTACATTTGATAATACCCCAGTTACTCCAGTGACACAACCAATTCCCCATTACACTTTACAGTTACAGTAAAACTGCCCCAATCATAGCATGCTACAGAAGGAATTACAAAGTGATTTCTTAGTTGGCATATGGAAAAAAAGAGCTCCATACAAATCTCTGTTCTGTAGTTTTTATAAAAAGATATTTCAATAACTTGACATGGATGTTTGCTTGAAATATGTACACACGCCATACAATATCTGAATGATCTACAACCTGGAGTTCACATATGATCTATTCTCTGCTATTATAGTCTGCTGCGTTGTTTCATCTGTAAGTTACAAGTATTTAAGAAAAAGAGAGTCCGTTTTGGAAAGAAAAAGAACAAAGAGCCATTCACAGCATGCCATGGTGTTTCCCCCTCTGCAGGAAGCCACATCATTTGTAGTCAGGCCTCAGTTTTTCCGTCCATATGAGCCGTTACTCCGAGTCACATCATCCTCACCCCTCCAGTCAAAGCCCAGGAGCAGGACAGTTTAGTCAACTAATGCCCAAACATCACCAAATCAGCTTTTACAGAGAAATGAAACTATTAGGGTATGAAGGGCACCAAGCAAGTTTAACAATGTGGGGAAAATGTTTCTGCTGTTTCCATCTTGATATAACCTAATGGAAACACTATGATCTGATGCATCATTAAAAATATATATTATTGTACGAGTACACAGGCACAATACAATACAATAAAATCAGACAATAAAGATTACAGACTTTTCTTTACTGTTTGAGTATAAGTATAACTTTCGATGATGCTATATGCTTAAATGCACTTTGGAGAACTCATTTGTTTTCTACCTCAGAAAAAAAAAATCTAAATATCACAGCAGCATCATCTTTTGCTATGTCTTGACTCAAGCCTGTTAATTTGCCCCTTACTGCCCTTCACATATCCATGGATTTGGGTTTCGTAACAAGTGCAGTGTCATGAATGTTTATTACACTTAAAACTTTGCCACCTTTCGATTTTCTGACATACATCAAGACTGTGAGGTAAGAAATAGAGACAGTGCTTAGAAAAACCCTAGTGATGATTTGCTGACATCTGCTGGTTACGGCTTTCCTTCAGTCAAGCCTATGGAGCGTTTGGCTGTCATAGCAACAAT
>CABFOQ010053561.1:0-43969 GCA_900660455.1 Gephyroberyx darwinii
CTTCACCATGCTGATCAAGGAGTACCGGATCCCCATGCCCATGAGTGTGGAGGAGTACCGCATCGCCCAGCTCTATATGATCCAGGTGAGGCCATCTGCCATATTTACCAGCAGCCACCCATCAGGACGAAAAACAGTCCAGTGATCCAGAATACAGCAGTGATGCAGGGACAAAAACAAGCTGTGGGAACGGAGATATCGTAACACCGGGGATTTTCAAAAGCATCTGATCACGAAGGACCCGATTATGAAGTGATTGGTCACGCGGAGTCCGATGGTGGAGTAACAGAACAAAGGGAGCTTGTGTGCTGATAGATTATCCACTTTAACTCTCAGAAGCTGGCTGTTGCCACTCATCACAGGCTGTGTGTTTCTTCACCCTGCTCTCATAGGACACACAGGCGTCCAAGAGATGTCTATTTCATGTCGTTGTCGGTCAGCAAGTGTTTGTACTTAATTCATTATCACCTTTTGTTTATCGGATGTGATGATTAATCTTTAACGGTAGTCCTCCAGCATCGGGAGGTGGACTGAAGTACAGGTGCTCCTCCTGTCCTGAGTTAAATCATGTCCCAACCAGTAAGTTTGATTATTTATTATCAATATCTCACACGATATTGATTATTATCCAAAATCCTGTTCCTCCTCTTTAAAAAAATGATTAATAACTCAATAAATTTCCATGTTGTGTTCAGCATAGTTTTAGGAGTAGAATGATGAATAAACTTCACATATTGAAAGGTCAGTGGTTTTTCAGCACTACATATTTGCTCATTTCTTTGCTGCTGATTTGTTTCCAGCTGTTAATCCTGCTTCACATGCGTATGTGTGGGTGTGTGTATAACGCACATTAACTGAAGAGTGACAGATAAATGTATATGATAAAAAAAGGCAACACAAGTGAGCTTATAATTGAGAGTATACATGAATTTACCAACTTAAGGCAAAGGAAGCTGTGCAGCCAGGTGAAAGCAGCAGCAGTGCCTCAGGAGAGGTGTTAAGGAAAGTGTTCGACTCATTTAGAGAATTGGTAGAGTTGATACTGTTTTGGGCACAGTGCGGTAAATGTGCACTTTGGTCGGGGCGTCCGGGTGGCTCAGCGGTCTGGGGCGTTTGTCATGTGGCTGCGACGTCTTAGGACCTTTGTCACATGTCATCCCTCTCTCCCAATCCTTCCTATCTCTCTGTGCTCAGCTGTCCAATGAAGGCACTTCTGTAACTACTCAATACAATACATTTTGTATTCATGGCATGAGAACATGATAAAGGAATTATTTTATCAAGCAGTGCTGCCAGTTACGTCATGAGCAGCAGCACAGAGACGGGGCAAGCAATCACAGTGGCTCAGACTGGTGAAAAATATGCATTGTTTAGATATTATTGTTTTTCATATATAGTACATTATTTGTGGCATTTAGGTGTGATGTTTTTCTAAAGATTTTGTTGTTTGAGGCACATTGTTGATGTTGCCACTAAATATCCAGCAACTGTGTTGAGATTTAATAAATGGACTTATGTAATATGAATCATAAGTGGTGGTTTTAAGTTGTTGGAAGAGACAGTTGAGGTTAGAGGGCTGTTCAGCTGTTCAGATCAGGTTGAGGTACTTGGCTGGGTTTGGTCTGTGTCTTGCATCCTCAGTGATGTATTAATGTTGTGATATGACAATGAAAGAATATTCTCATCAAGAGGAAAAAAAATTGTGAAAAGCTTTAAGGCATAGCACTTTTTCATGCACTGCTAAGTAAAAACGGCAGCTAAAGCTGCCACCGAAATGAATAAGTGTGTATGTCTGTAGGCAGTTTAAAATGACCAACTACCAAGCCTACACCTTTTTTTTCACCTGTGTTGCCTTAGAGCTTAGAGCCTCTCCTCTTCTGTCCGTATACTATGAAAACATGTCAGATTAGTTGTAGCAATGTTACCTCATTGTAAAGCTTGTTTTTTTCTTCACTGATGAAAATAATCTTAGGCAATTACAACACAAGTCCGTAAAGTTTTACCCATAGTGCCCTCTGGAAGAATTAATGCCTTGTCTGTTGTTATTGGTTTGTCTTGTATCTTCCCCCTGGCGTACTGAACTGACGGGTAATCCAGTTGAGCTGCATCCCTCTAGATGGTTGGGAACATGACTCATTGGACACGCCCCTAAGCGAGCAGCCATTTTTAGTCAGCACAAACTAGTTATAGTGACACACTGCTGCACTTGTCTTTTTTTGAGATTATTTCTATGGCGCTTTTGCTTTATTGGACAGAGTCAGGCCACAGTCATCCACAGATATACATGTCAAAGGTTTAAACTATGAATTTGTCTAGGAAACAAGGATTTATGTGCATTCTCAAGAATGTGAACAAAGGAAAGGAAGAGGAATTCTTCCATTAGTGAACAATAGTTACCTTTCCCCCTGACCTCACCCTCTCTCTACAGCCTCGTTGCTGAGGTTTCCATCACTATGGTAACCGTGACATCAGCAGCGTGCCGGTGGTCAGGTTTTGTTCGAGAGAGGGATTGAATGGGAGGGGAAGAAATAAGAAGGGGTGGAAGGAAAAGAGAAAGCTGTATTCTGAAGAGAAAGGAAAAAAGGATTTTGCTGGTGTGGATACCCTCTCTTCCTTGCTGTATGTTACCAGGGAAACTGCAGCATGTGGGCCTTGCCTGCCTGTGATCCCTCCCCGGTGTAAGCCTCATGGATGAAGTCGGGGCCTAAGGACAGCCTGGCCATATCTGCACTTCAGCAGGCTGCGCCCCACCTCAGTTGAAATCCATTCCATTCTCAGTTACTTTCCCTTGCCCTTATATCGCTGCCTCCTACTTTGATAGTTAATTGTAAATTCATTATGACAACTTTGGGATTTTCAGTCATGTGCAAAGCAAATGCAGGATGTGAGGGAAATTACATGGGAGAGGATCTCTCTGTTCATTCGCACACACCCATCACGTACTGACTAAGCTCTCTGTAGAATGAAGTGAAAAGCAGCATCTTAACAGGAAACATGTCTTGCTAAGCTGATGGCAAGAGGAAACAACCAGGATATGACTCCTATCCTGTCAGAACAGTGGGCCTTAACACACACAGTGGCCTTTAATGGAGGTAGATTTTTTTCTAGGCATTGTGTTGCCTATTTGATAATCATTGTTAAGGAAAGGGGGTGAGGGATGCCATGTGACAAGAGTCTAGGACAGCGTAACAAATGCGTAACACACAGTTAATGCTACCAGGCCCTCTTTAAAACTGACCTACCCATTTCTTAATTTCCCCTCAAGAACTGGATGGACACAAATGGACAAGCACGCCCTGTTTCCATTAAGATTATCCATTATATCCAGTGTTCATTTGAGGTTTAGCACATTAGTCTATTCCTTCACCTCCCCTTTCTCCCATGCCAGCATTTTGTAATCTTCCTTCTGGTGAACTGCAGAGAATCAGCCCTTTCTCGCAGGGGGAGAAGAATTGATTCTGGCCATGGGTGCTCAAGTTCACAGGCCACAGTCCGCTGTCAGCAACTTAATTAAGTGTCTTGCTTCAAACTGTGGTGGATTGGTGTTGGTGTCTGTTTCCTCTTTCTATATTTGTGTATATTTTATAGTGTTTCTGTGTGCATGTGATATGCTGCAAACTGCACATTTACGTTAAGTATGTTTACTGTTAGGCCTGTTTGATGGTGTTGTGGTGTCTGTGTTGTGTCTTTGGAGCTGTGTCTAGGCTGTTGAGAGCAGAACGGGTGGCTAATGAATGACCTGTCAGAGGTAATGAGGTCCGGAGGGCTGGATGCCTCACGGCCCCTTCTCCTCACACCGCTGATTCAATGCCTCGCCTGCATTGCCTCTCCCCTCTGGACTGACTGGAGAAATCTGCCTCACACTATTATCCAAATGCTGCAATAAATGCTGCAATAAATGCTGCAATAGCCCTGAGATAAACATACTTTCAGCTGTGTGTGGAAAGATTTGGGAAACAGTTGATGAGAAAAATAGAAAATAAGGTACCTCAGTAAACCTGAGTAATCTCTATGATATTTATGGTTCTTGCCCTTTGCTCTCCGTGTTTTTGATGTCCTTAGCACTTGGACTATGCTCTACCTTCTAAGTTTCTCGTTTCACCGATCTCATAATAATCACTCTCGACATGCTCCACATTACTCCCTTCGAACCACTGAGTTACCTAGCTTAAACACTAGTCAATTACATTTGCAGTCTCCCCGAGGCTTCTCTTCCTGTGTGCACCTGGAATGTAAATATGGGAAAGGTGTGGCTCCATGAGCTGGTTTGGCAGCTTCCTGCTTTGCAATGTTTTTTGCTGTTGCCTTGGACTGTGTATCCTCCAGTTTTGTAATCTACTGATATTGCCTATTTCAGACTCGTCATATTCTTAGCTGTAAAAGGCACCATGTGTAGTCATGTATTACACTGGTACTTTCAGTTCTAAACAATGAACTACCAAAAGACCTGAAACAGTTCCTTCAGAGTGAGGACAAATTTGTATCGGACACGTGCGATTTCAATTTTTAGAATCCCTTTCCCCTTGCACACATTCGCACACCAACACACACACATTATTTTTTGCATATTATTTTATTTACAGAAAAAGAGCCGAGAGGAAACCTGTGGTGAAGGCAGCGGGGTGGAGATCCTAAAGAATAAGCCCTACACAGATGGACCAGGTGGGACAGGCCAGTACACCCACAAGGTCTATCACATTGGCATGCACATTCCCAGCTGGTTTCGCTCCATCTTGCCCAAAGCAGCACTGAGGGTTGAGGAGGAATCTTGGAACGCCTACCCTTACACCCGCACCAGGTGAGATTGCTCCTACGGGAATGTCACCTCCATACCCCTCCGTGCAGTCAAAGATATTGTTGCCCTTCTCGTATTCAGGGTTCGATTTACAGGGGAGCCAGGGGCAGCGGAGCTACCTTGAAAGAGACAATAAAATAAGACACAGTGGCCCAATCTCTCTCCCTAGAAAGTGAATCAAGTTGCTGTTTCGGTTTGTGTGTGTGATTAGATTGCCATGTAGAAGAAGTGTAATTCTCAGAATGTGTCTCAGTGGTGTTGCAATGTGTGGATTGACCCTTGTACACACATCATTCTAGTCAAAGACCACCCCTATTTTTAGAGTGACACACGGTATCAAAGTTTGTCTAACTGCTTTTTTAATTTACCAGCTGGTTGGTATATATGAACTACTGAGAAGGGATGGGGTGGATTTGGATGGGGTGGAAAGAATTGGGATCATCATACAACTATTACTTCTACTTATTATTGGTTTGTGTACTTTATTGTGGTTTATGTTGTCCTGTGTTGTTTTGTTTATTCCCATGCAGTCCTTCTGTTCTAGCTGCTGTCCCTCAGAAAAAAGCCCAGAGAAGTATAAATATCTCCAGGCAGAATATTACTGAGCACACCATCAAAGAGTGACATCCACCCAGCAGCTCTACTAGGCTGTTAGATGTTGATGGGCCCTCATTCTCAGGGTGTCAGCTTGTTTGTCTGCATGGGGCCTGAACAAACACAGAGATGTGAAGGTGTTGAAAAGAGACGTGCCCCTGATTAGACTGTCCGGATAGTGATAGACTGGAAGTGCCTGCTGACACATTTATTCAGCCAGTGACAGCTTTGCTGCAAACGTCTCAGATGCAACAGATGGGCACGGCTCTCACGTCTCCTACCCTCAACAGTGAGAGCATGGAAGGGGGGGGGTCTTGACACTCCTATTAAAATAATTCTGATCTTGAGCCATTCAGCACCATCAAGCCTTTGAAATGAAGACAGATGTTTACCTGTAATGCAGTCGTACTTTCCAAATGCTTTTTAAGGAAAGGTTAGTAAGGTTGTGCTGTGTCTAGGTAAATATATTTTTAGTCAGATTGATTTTGCTGCTGTCCTTTCTCCTTCAGGTACACCTGTCCCTTTGTTGAGAAGTTCTCCATTGATATTGAGACGTACTACAAGCCTGACACGGGCAACCAGGCAGATGTCTTCAACATGTCTGCAGCAGAGAAGAGGCAGAGAACTATTGGTAAGACCATTTGGTGACAGTCCTCTACCATTGGGAGAACATAAACATATATCAGGAAAATGTAATTTTCAAAATCCTCTTTTAAGGTAAAAGTGCACAGATCTTGTTCAGTGCCTTTTACTGTTTTCAATGAACAGATTGTTATCCAGTGAGTAGTAATTATCTAGTGTAGTTTGCATTGTAGAACATTTACAGAAAGTAATTTCCTCTTCCTTAAATAGCTAATCAAACTGTCAGGTCACTATTAGTGGGGTTAGTCACATTCAGTCTTAAACCTAAGTAGCAGGTGAGGCCCACCTGTGGTGGTTCATTGGCACTGCATCTATTTTTGCTGTTGGTAGCAATGCAAGTTTGCTCATCGAATGTGAAGCTGCTCAGAAGTTTATGGATTTAGGGCATGCAGTGACCCAGTTACAGCATTCATTGTCACAGGGTTTTTCTTTCAGTTCAATGAATGAGTTATTCTTGTCATCCTGTCAGCTTGAAACTCAGGAAATTAAGTGTTTCAAGTCTGTAAACACAAGCCCAAAGAATTTGTGTTAGCCTGCCCAGTGATTCATACATGATATTAATGACATAGTAACCAATCAGAAGCTGTGCAATAAATAAAAAACCTGGCCCCGTTACTAACTATCACTTTCTAATTTTGAACTCTCTCTGGCAGATCCCATCGACATAGTGACAGATCCCATCCCCCCTCATGAGTACAAAGCAGAGGAGGACCCACGGCTCTACAAGTCAGTCAAGACCCAGAGGGGTCCATTGCAGGATGACTGGATAGAAGAGTACAACAATAACCCAGGGAAGACCCCAATCATGTGTGCCTACAAATTGTGCAAGGTGGAGTTCCGCTATTGGGGCATGCAGTCAAAGATTGAGCGCTTCATCCATGATGTTGGTGCGTATGCAGTCAGAAATGTCACCCTCATGTTGTGGGAATGCATAGCCTGTTACTTTTAATAATGAAATGTATTGTTAGAATATCATACCTGTTTCACTGTTTTACTCTGGTCTCAATCCTGATCTTGACTAGGGTCATTTTAAGGGGTCACTACTTTCACACTGGTGGTCGATGTTTATATCCAGGGTCACTAGTCTGGTGTACATTTCAGTGCTAGCTGTGTAACATCTCCCATCCTCTCTCCCTAGGACTGAGAAAGGTGATGGTGCGTGCCCACCGGCAGGCCTGGTGTTGGCAGGATGAGTGGTATGGTCTGACCATCGAGGACATCAGGCAGCTGGAGTTCGAGACCCAACTGGCCCTGGCCACGAAGATGGCCCAGTTCAGCCAGGCAGACGAGGCTACCGAGGCCAACGGAGGTGCCCCATCCCCAGACAAAGACCAGGAGGCGAAGGAGGCAATCAGCTCTATTGAAGCTGAGGAGGTGGTTGTCAGCCCAGGAGGTGAGACTCTCCAGGCACGAGGTGTGCTCACAAAGCAGTGGTCCACCTCCTCCCGATCCTCCCGCTCATCCAAGAGAGGAGGTGAGGAGCAAGCCATCTTCATCTGTGTAAAAAAGTGTGTATGTCAAGGTGTGAGACTGGCACTGTTTTAGCCCTGAATGTACTGGCCATACGCTCCTTTACACCTCATCACACCCCCATCTGCAAGCAATATTCATTATGTCTGTCAAAGTCAAACTTTTACACAGTGTTTTAGACCAGGTGCAGATGGTCACACACTGAGGGCTGATGTTCCAATAATTAGACTAGTTCAGCCTGCAAGCCTGTGCATACTGCAGAGTCCAAACTAGGACTGGGCAATAATTCAATATTATCGTTGTCATTCAGTAGAATAATGTAATGATGTAGTTATTGTGATACACAACTCTGTTGTCTAAATGAATGATTAAAAGCAAATGATAATTTCTCACAAAATGGGATCTGGAACAAATTAGGTAATAGTATTTGAAAATTAGATTTATTGTACTTTATATTACCCTTCAGTTCAATGCCATGAACATCAATTTGTAATTATGTAACATGTGATTTTACTATATATTATATATAGTCCTATATTGATAATGAAATTATTTGTCATGATTATATATATAAATTAATATTTATTATGATTATGATTTTAAATTTGTCCATATTGCCCAGCCGTAGTTCAAACACGTGTAATACGTTGTTTCTTCTGCAAAAATGTCCTTTTGGCTGCATGAAATTTCTAAAATTAATTTGTGCAGCAAGTATACCGTCTATTTCTTCTTCTGAAGAAAGGCATTTGGAGCACTACTTTGCCTCTCTAAGAATAGTGACTTGTTTTGCATCAACAGGGTGCTTGGTAAGTATCCATATCCTCAAAAGACAACAGATGTTGTGGCAGAGATAAAGACATGGTAACTCTGCCTTAATAGTTTAACCACAAAAAAATGGCCAATCCTTTTGTGTTGAAAATTTTACAAAACCTTTATTATGATGAGATTGCAATGTATTAAAATAAAGGCTTCCACACTTCCAAAATTTCCACACTACAGGATTGGCCTTGGATTTTTTTTGTGGTTTGACTGTGCTTAAAACAAAAGTAGAGCATGCACACTGAAAGCTGGTAAAGGCATATGAATCAGTGTCTGATGAAGAGCACTGTGCTCAAAATGTCACACATATTGGTGTTAATGAATCCATGCACCTTGCGGACTCAACCTTTTTCCTGTGCCTGGTGTAGTTTGGGCTGTGCATGTTTTTACTCAGCTAAACTATATTTACTCATGCCTCAGGGTTTCTTGTACTATCCAGCTTACCTCAGTTCAGCCCTAATACTTGGTGGCTCTCACCTTCTTAGCGTCTGTATTGATCTCCAGCGCACCCTAACCTCAAAGCACCGTTCATTCTGGACCCTGACTCCTATCCAGTCTGCCTTGTTTCACCCCTGTAACCCCCCCTGGTTCTCCTGGGCTATTTTTAGCTGCAGCATTGACATCACAGGCTAGAGGAGGCTGACGCGCTTCACAGTGACCCTCCCCTCCACTGCTGTTTCCTTCTGTGTGCTGACAGCTACAGCTGTGCCTCCCTCTCACCAACCTGCACCTTAGAGCATCCAGTGCAGCCAAGCCTTTCTAAATGACCCCACCTCCTCCTCCTCGGTAATGATATATGAGGCATAGAATAAAAAGACATGTGATAGACAAGGCCCACTTTTAGTATAGCCCTTTTCCTTGGCCGGTAATTGGTTGTCAGTGTAGCTTGTCTGTGGTACATTGGACCTCACTTTTCACACACACACCCCTGACCACCGACCAATCCATCTGTGATGAAGTAATGCACCACGGAGACTGTTGCATGTTTATATAACACTGTTTATGTGTGTGGGCTGGGGGAGATTGTGCAGTGTTTCTTTATAGTAGTGTGTGTGTGTGTGTGTGAGGGGGAGAGAGAGAGAGAGCGAGAGAGAGAGAGAGAGAGAGAGAGAGAGACCAAAATGACAGCGATTCTTTCTGTTCCTGTTATGTGTTTCAGTGAGCCCGTCACGTCACAGCATCTCTGAGTGGAGGATGCAGAGCATAGCGCGAGACTCTGAGGACAGCTCGGATGAGGAGTTCTTCGATGCTCACGGTAACCACCATTTTGATTTTGTGTCAAAGTACTAGAAATACCGGTTGGATCATTAAACGTCCCTGTGTTCACTTACCCATGAACCTGCTTGCTCCCTTCTCCCCTGACTCTGCATGCATCTCTTTAATCACAGATCAGTTCTTAAGCTTCCCAGATACCCAGCATGCTTTGAGCCTGCAGTTGAAATAGGTGGGTGTGGTGCGACACACAGGCTCTCTGCCGGATGAGTCTGGGCGAGGACTGAGGCTGGGTAGCTTCTCCTGAAGTCAAGTCCAGAAAGCACAATCGTCTGGCCCCGCCAGTCCCTTTACTGACCAACAGCCTCTAGCTTTCATGCTAGCCACACATACAACGTGTTATTTAAGTTCTTCACAATTCATGAAATGACCAAGTGAATCTAGGAAACAATGTGCGGTTGTACGTATGGTTTGATGATTTCATAACCTTTAGTTAAGATCATGAAATAAGAATAAAATCTTGCATGTCCCTGCTTTTTATTATGGTAGTGATTTAGTTGTTTCCATCTGTTCAACTGGAATAAAATTATGCATCTGACATTGTGAATAACTGCAATATAATTAATCAGAATTTATTGAAATATATTGTCATCAGTGATTTTGTTTTATATTGCAGTATTCATGGGTATATGGATGAAATAGTTTGTTGGGCTGCATTGTGGGGAAAAAAGAGCAAGTGAAAATGCATTATGTTTAATCTGAGTCTTCCCCATGACTTCCTTATGAGACTCATGACTATTCTGTCATTGCATTTGAATGAGTCTACACCTACCATCTGAGTCATATGACAACTAGTAGTGATTACTATTCTGTCCCACAAGCACCACTCTCAGTTATTTATGATTTACAGGAGTAGCCGTTTGATGTAGCCTACTTTCTACATTGTGGAAACCTCACCAATAAAGCAAAGTTGTTTTATTGTGGTAAATAAATGAAGCTCACATTTCATGGTGTGTAAAAATGTATTCAGTGAGGTACAGTGTATGTACAGTATGTTTTTACAGTTAAGTTCAACCTTGCCCGGTGTGGCAGAGAATTATAATAAATAAAGGGGTTGAGGTTGAAACGCTCCGATCTTAAGAAAACTACATCCCTTTTTTTTAAGGACAAGGGAAGGAAGGACGGTTCCAGTGAATAAGTGATGGAGGATAATATATGTACATTACATTTCTGTTTCCCTAACAGTAACTGAGCAGAGAGATTTGAATTTAACATGAGGGATGCTTATCTTGGCTTAAAACTACAATTGCAGTTCTTGCCCTATAAACAGATAATAAAAACAAACATATCTGCAGCAGTTAAACAGCAAATTAATCTGTGTGGATTTATAAGCCATATTAGAGTTTAAGTGCTTCTTTATTTCTAAGAGCAAACGACTCATGAAGCATTTAACTATACAATTTGAAATAACCTGAAGATATTTATTGACTTGAAAGTCTATTTTACAGTCATTGAGCAGACTCTTATCCAAAGGTGATAATTGACACTATGTGGGAATCAAACCCACGACCCTGAAACTGAGAGGCTCATGCTCTACTGACTGAGCTGTTTAAGCAAGAAAGAAAACTTGAAAATGTTGTCACTTGAACTTCTGTAAGGGCAGGTCCAGGGTCTGTAGAAGCTGAGCCTATTGTTTAGTAATGAAGTCTCTTCTTTGGATATTCAAAACCGTTTCACTCTGGTGTTTTTGTTTCTGAGAAATTGTCAACAGCCTCCTTGTAGTATTTGTTTGCAATGCTAGTGCGATTCACTGTGAAACAGTTCTGTTACTATTACTGCTGCTCATGGAAGTGAATGGAATGACATTTGCACATGATGTTGATAAAGGGTTTAATTTCACATTTACTTGCACAAACAAGTTAACTGGAGGCAGGTGCCAATTTCTCAGAAATAAAGACACAGGCAAGAAAACAAAAGAATGTCCCAGGAGAGGGTATGGTTGCACTAAGGGATAGGCTTCAATGAAAGAATCAGTCCTTCCCTTTTAAATCACTAATCAATTTCAATAAATTATTTGGGTTTACCCATAATTACCCAAAAGACTGATGATGGCATTACATCATTTTCTACCCTGTTCAGGTTCTTCCAGTATAGATGGGCCTGTCCTTAGAGATCTGATAAAGCTGGATTATTCGCATTCAGTAGCACTGAACATGGTTAGAAGTTATGTGCATGGATTTGGCAAACATGAGTGCTTAAAATGCATAAGTTGCAGTATTATGGTCACAGCAGTAACAGTAATACATCACACCAACTAGTAATAAATATGACTTACTTAGTCATTTATGTAGCAATAGGGTTTGCCTATATTTGACTGTATTGGTTTGACTAAGATTCTATAGGAGTATCAACTGTACCATTATTAACAAGAAGCAATTTTAAAAAATAAATAAAGAGTGAAAATATTGACCTAACACCATTACTTACCATCATAAATTGGCTAAATGTTAAAATGTGTCTATGGATGTCACTGATTTTCAATTGTGTTTCTCTCAGTGTGTAATCTTCAATTCAGGCAGGTTCAATTCAGGTTACAACAGGTTACTGCCATGGATGACACATGAACTTTCAAACTTTCAAAACTCTCAACTTGGTTTGTCTTCTGTTTCCTTTACCAGAGGACCTCTCAGACAACGAGGAAGTCTTCCCGAAGGAGATAGCCAAGTGGAACTCCAATGACCTCATGGACAAGATTGAAGCCGCAGACATGGAGGGAACTCCTGGTATGACAAAGAGCATGGTGACTCCGTGATGGAACATTTCCTCATAACTTGATATCAAGGGTGTTTTTGTTTTTGCAGGTGAGCTATACAAGGAAATGACAGTTGACTATGAAAGAGCAACCAGTGAGGAAAGACTAGATGAGGTATGTGTCTCTGACTTCTAGTGGGTATCTACTAAACACACAGTCCTAACCAAGAAGGCTGGTTCAACTAACCTCCTGCTTCTATGATGTTGCACAGTATCTGGAAGTAATCATCCTTGAAGAGCCCTCTACAGAAAAGAATTTCAAGACCCAACAACTTGTATTAAAGTTAATTTAGTTTTAAATGTAATTTTCTATTTTGCTATGAATAAAACATTGCCCATTATCTAATGTTTGCACACAGGAACGTTTGATATTTCATCTGCAGTCCACAAAGGGCATAGGCTATACAGTTTGGGGGGCTGGAGAAGGGCTTCTCTCCTTCAGCCTCTCTGTCCTCTTGTGTTCAGATGCGTGGCTGTGTTAGCAGCCAAGCCGATAGCTCTGCCATTCCCACCATCACCGTAACCAGACACCAGTCAGTAAGTAAACTTCCTGGGCCCAGTGCATTGCGGGATGCAGTAGCTCCACAGAGACCCCTTTAACAGACCCGGTATTAACTGCCCTGCCCTGCCCTGCCCCGCCCTGCCCTTGCCCCAGCCCAACCCATGTCTACTCCTCAAACCTCACCACCCTGTGTGAAACTCCCATGTACTTGTAGCTGTGCCGTGGCGTGTACAGTGCTTCTGTGAAAATGTGAAGTTTTGGGTAAAAGATGGCAAAACTACACATTATGTTCTCCTATTTAATGTGACTAAGATTATGTATTGATTTGTCCTCCGGAAGCATCGTCATTGACATATTGTGGATGTTTTCTATCACTTGAACAGTTGTCCAGCTGAAGCATAGGTTGGCTCTGTTCTGCTCCCCTTTATTGTGCTCTGCCCCTCTGTAGGTGTGAAAAGGAGTTCGTGCAAACAAACACTTCATCATGTGGTCCATATGTGAAGTAATGGACACATATAGAGAGTGTCCGACAAGCAATGTGATACTGATGGCGAAGGCATTATTGAGTATCAGTGTGATTTCTGTCGCTCAGGAAGCATGTTAGCATCCTAATGAATGTACCAGCAAAGAGCATATTCTTCTGAGTGAATGCTATAACATTTATTGAAACATTGTCCAAGCATCGTTACTCATCGACCCCATCCATCACCCCTCCTTCATTTTCCATCCTCAGGATAGCTCCTCCCAGCAGTGTTTACAGCCTTCCAAGATCCATGTGCTGATCTTGGTTCTCCACGGGGGGAACATCCTGGATACGGGCGGGGGAGACCAGAACAGCAAGCAGGCCGATGTCAACACAATCAGTACGGCGTTCGACACAGTCATGCGTGTTCACTACCCTGCTGCACTGGGGCGCATTGCCATCCGCTTGGTGCCCTGCCCTGCCATCTGTGCTGAGGCCTTCTCCCTGGTGTCCAAGTAAGGACACACACACACACACATTTCTCACAGGGACACCATAACTGATCCCAGCGTTTTTGATGATGTACAAAGGGTCTGACCTGGTGGGTCACTTGGCTGCTGTAGCTTTAGATGCAGCTCAGGACCACTTATCCCCCTTTTCTGTATTTCTTCCCCATAACTCTCCACTCTATACTGTCTAATAAAGAAGAAATATGAGTAAAATAAACATGTTGATAAGTTAATTTCCTTCATTTGTGTCTTTGGCGGCAGCCTGAGCCCATATAGCTATGATGAGGGCTGTCTGTCGAGTAGCCAGGACCACATCCCCTTGGCAGCTCTACCCCTCCTGGCCACCTCCGCTCCACAGTACCAGGAGGCCGTGGCTACTGTCATCATCAGAGCCAACCTGGTGTACGCTGACTTCATAAAGTCTCTGGACGGGGCCGCCTTCTCTGGCCAGGTGAGGTGCGGCCCCGTGACGTATCGATGCTGTTGAGCCCTCGGATGCCATTACCAGTTTTTGGTTGGCTTTTGCCTTGTGTTGGTGATGCCAGTATACAATACGTTGTGTGCGTTTTTTGTCTCTGTTCCCCAAGATGTACATAATCACAATATCACAGCTGAGCCTGGTGTTCAATTTTCTATGAATTGCCTTTTTAACAAAAAGATGTTGATGACGTAATAAGTTATACTGATTATTTAAAGACATTTTTGACCTGGATGCTATTTTACCATCATTTTCTTTAAGCTTTAAGTCTCGCCTTAAAGCTTATTTATTGATACACGTGTTTTTATTGTACTATTGTGGATGTGTTTGATTAAGCAATGTAGGAGTTGCTTGTTCTCTGCAAATTTGAACCCCCAGAATATGTGTCAGTGACATTATTCTTGGTTAATATTAACCAATAGCTTTGTTATTTTTGACACTTGACCTCTGTAGGTGTGCCTCATTGGGGACTGTGTGGGAGGAATCCTAGGGTTTGATGCACTGTGCAGCAGCAACCAGACAGTAAATGAAAGCCAGAACAGCAGTCGCAGGGGCAGCATTGTGAGTGTACAGGTAAGAGGCAAAACATGCAGTGTAATGAATATACATGTCAAAAATGTCGACTTCCTAAAAAAATAGAAATATAATGTTCCTTCGGGGCATCAATTCTCTAAACCCTATGGTATGGCAAAGTCCTTAGACGGTGGTCACCAAACATCAGCTTAGAGGGAGCATTGGCCTGAATGCTCCCTCTAGTGTGATTTCCTCTTTTTATTTTTTAATGTATGGCTTCCAAATCGATTTTTGGCAATTTTTGTTGGGTCTTCATGCTATTATAATGATGAAAACTACAAGATCACGTTTGGACTCATTTAAGCTAAGGCATGACACGTGCCTGTACCTGTCCATACCCAACTGATACTGTACCCATGATTTACCTTACTTACTTACTTAAATGTTTCTCCATCACCCCTGTAGGAGCAGGACCTTCTCTCTCCAGGCATCATTATCAACAGTGGGCATGGATCAACCTCTCCAAGCCTTGAGGGCAGCCGCCACCTCAGTCGCAGTAACATCGACATCCCCCGTTCCAGTGGAACTGACGACAACAAGAGACAGCTGCCTCGCAAGAGAAGCGACTCCTCAACCTACGAAATGGATACTATAAAACAGCATCAGGCCTTCCTCACCAGGTGTGTGTAATGCTTTATACACATAGTAAGTTTAATAATTCCTCACTGGGGAGATAATAATCCTACTTGCTCCTTGTTTTGTGCACTGTCAGTGTATTTTTTCTTCTTAGTTCTATATGAGGACATGACTTTGTGCTGTCCTTTCAGCTTACACTCCAGTGTTTTGCGGAATGACCCAACCTCGCGCAGGTCCAGCAGTAGCACCATGCTGGATGGAGGGTCCCTAGGGAGGTTTGACTTTGAGGTGTCCGACTTCTTCCTGTTCGGCTCTCCCCTGGGCTTGGTACTTGCCCTGAGGAAGACTGTCATTCCTGTGCTGGATGGTGAGATAATTCAAACAGAGGAAAAGTTATATCGCATATTCTTTAGGGTATTTAGATTATAACAAAAAGCATCTGTTTTAGAAGATAAATTACTCAATACTTAGAGTGCAAACCTCTGCCAACAACTTGCTGTTACACCCAAAGACATCATTCCTATCACTAAATTTTAAGTTCAGTTGATTTGATGACCCTGCAAATATCGCTTAGGAGTCAAGTCTCTATCTCCGTTAGTTTCATAGTTATGCCTTAAAAAGGAAAATCATCTAATGGTGGAAATCCCTGATCTCGATTACCATCAAAATCAATTGACAAGAATCAATTGTTCCTTGACTCAAGGAATTTCATGGAAATGTGTTTGCAGGTTTTTCAGATATCCTGCTGACATAAAGACAAACAAACTAACTAACTAGCTAACAGTTGTGTAAACATTACCTGCCCTTAAGTGTAACTCCATTAGCATAGCGACCTGTCTGATGCAGACCTGGTTATTTTTCTCAAAAACTACTCATCACAAAATGTACACTTTGATGACAATAACAATACTTTTGGCTTGCATGTAATTTTGTCCAAATAAACCTTAAATGTTTTTAACGTAAGATGTCTACAACAGTTAGCTATGTCTCACAACTTTACCATTAACATCATTACTTTGACACCCTTGTCTGCAATCTTTTTCCCACTGTACTTTAAAATGACACTTGGAAATGGGGGCAGAGCATCTCCATAGGTTTTCCCCCTTTCCTCTCTCATGGCCTTTGGCTCTCTTTCTCCCCCTAGTGGCCCAGCTGCGACCAGCCTGCCAACAGGTCTACAACCTGTTCCACCCTGCCGATCCCTCCGCCTCTCGTCTGGAACCCCTCCTGGAGAGGAAGTTTCATCTCCTGCCTCCTTTCAATGTACCCCGCTACCAACGCTTTCCCCTGGGAGATGGCAACTCAGCTCTACTGGGTGAGCCCCGATGATGCACCGATGATGATGTAGATAGGGCTCATTCATACCAATACAATACATATCTGATCATGAACTACTAAGTAGAATTGTTCATATATTCCTGACTTGGATTCACATGCACAGGCACAAATGCAAAATCCATGCATTGAAATGGCTTTTTAATTTGTCTTGGTAACTTGGTAACTCACAACAACTAGAAACTCAAGAAACTGACAGATTCACTGTCCCATGTTTCTCATGGATGCATGCCATAGACAACATATGTCATAAAGACCTGCTATCTGTGTGCTGGGAGTTTTCTTCACACACTTGCAAAGAAAAATGAAACATTTTTCGACTGTTTGTGCTTCAAATCCTTTTCTGAAGCAATTTATTCATCTACATGTGGTCATAGTCCTGCTGATGGTTTCTGTTTGGACTGGTCATTACAGTGGAGTAACCCTTAGAGCCTCAGCCTAACCCTTTTACACAAACATCTCTATGTTTCACCAAGAAAAACTAAATAGAAAATTAGTCAGTACACTACCTTGAGGATAGGATTTTTTTCCCTAGGTTGAAATTTCTACCAGCGCTGAATCAGGTACCAGTCAGAGACACAGGAAAGAGATGAATGAGGGTTAATGAACTGTATAACCATGTACACTTCATCAAGTTATTCCTTAATGAGTGCAGGCCATGGTTTTGATATATGACATTCCTTAAGGCGACAGTTTTCATCAAAGGAGCTGTCACTGAATATCCTCAGGTCCACAGAGCAGAGCTAATTAACAACGTTTTAAATATTGATAAAGTTTTAAAGACAGAATCCGGTTCATTAATCAGTTTATGTAGAGCAAAAGATTTGACAACTTATAGATTTGAGTGAATTAAAATCCTAGAATGGTTTCATACATCTCTGTTTTAACTAGCAGTTCTCCAGCTTGTGCATTTTAACTGAAGAAGTGGGCTTGACTAAGGGCTTGACTCTGCTCTCTTCTGTCATGTTGTTCTTGTTATTGCTTCATATGTTTTTGTGTCTTCCTTGTCTTCTTTCCTTCTTCCTCTCTTGGCCTCCTGTCCCCATATCTACATACCTGGCCCCCTATCTCCCAAACCCCCTGACCTCTACCCCCTTCTGCCCCTTGACCTCCCTCTCTAGTGGAGACAGTCCAGAGCAACGCTCAGCTCCTACTTGATAGCGGGCCTCCCTTGTCCCTTCGCTGTCAGGAGACCATCAGCGAGACCTGCATCCCTGTGCCTGTGCTAAACTGGCAGGAGGGCTCCCTCAAAGCCACACCCGCCACTATGGAGTGTGTGTAGCCTCTCCCATTCACCTGCATCTGTCCCCAGCCCCATTCACTGTGTGTGTGTGTGTGTGTGTGTGTGTTTCTTTTGTTTCATTCTCCCTGCTTCTAAGATACTCACATTTGTATCTATGAATCATGTGCTTTTTCAGAGTATTCCCATTGCTGTTGTGATACAAAGTTAGAATATAGCCTCCGTCGGGGTCGTATTCTTGCCTGCTCCAGATTAATCCTGTTCTGCATATACCTCCTTCTGTGGTATCTAGTATTTTTTTCTAAATTACTGGCCATAGCTGGTTTAAATTTCCTGTTTGCATTCTGAGCCTCTTAACGACTACTGGTTAGAAATAGACATGATAACAAATAGTTACAACATGCGCTGGAAATACTATGGAAAATCCTACAAGCACCTGTTGTTGTGGTGTTGCGTTTTGCTGTGGCCATCACTTATTCTTGTCCTCTCCAATGTTTGGAGGACGCTAGCATTTGTGTTTGTGCTGTGTTTTTTAAGAAAGGTTTCAGTGTGTCTGCATCATTTCCATGTCTGACAAGAGCTGGAAATATTATCGATGTCAATGAAAGGCAGCTCTGCTATTGTCTGACTTTAAAAGAGAAGAGGTTTTGATTTAGAGATTGTGCTGCTTGATATGTTGTGTATGCAGAGAACTTGGAACCCTGTCTATACATCCTGAATCCGTCCTGTTGTTTCTCCTCGTAATAATGGCCAGAGGTCATCTGATTGATGATGATCAAATCTCCAGCACTATTTTATCATCCTGTTAAAGAAAAGGGCTATTACATGAAATTCCCTGGCTATGAGATTTTAGCTAACTGCTAAACTAGCTAACAAAAGGAAATGACTGGAATAAATGTTGAAATTTGTGATTTTTCATTCAGTAAGTATTTGTCGCATTCATGGCACTGTTCCCACTTGATCTATTTCAGAAATCCGTGTGTGACCGGGTTCACATGTCCTCTGACACCATGGTGCCTGTCGTGACATTTCCACCCTAACCCCCAATCCACAACTCCCTTCCCCTCATCATTGTGAGTTTCCCTTGCCTGTGTCTCTGTCTAATGGGATCTCCTTGTTTCGGCTCAATAGCGGATGTTGTTCAGTCTCATGGTGGTGTCTTCATGGACAGTTCGTACCCCTCCTCCCCCGTAACGGGCCCCCACTTCAGGGGCCTACGGAGGGCCAGTGAGGTCAGCATTGCCAGCCAGGTCTCAGGAATGGCAGACAGTTACACTGCCACCAACATAGCCAACAGTAAGTGTTCTGAATACCAACCAATCTCGCTCTTCCACTCACACAAACACAAATTTCTTTCATTCTCATTCTCTTTCCTTCTCTCGTTTCTCTTTCATTGCACCCTTTGAACTCTCTTCCCTCATCTTTCTCTCACTCTCCACCTGTACTCTGACTCTACACACACCCTGCACTCCAGCTGGAGCAATGTAGTCAGCCAGGTAGACCTGAATACCCAACTTACTTGCTAGCCCTGTTTAGCCACATTTAACACCTGAATCATAGGGAGAACGTCAATTCAGAAGGATCATGCAGAGTGTTTTGTCGACCAGCTACTGAAAGTCCCAAGAGATTGTCCTGAAGAACAAGCTTAGCGCCACTTTTCACTAAATGTCTGTCTTACTCTTACCCACTGTCCAAATGTAAATGCAATGAATGAGTGCTGCATTTATCTAATGTTGCAATGCATGTAGACACCTGCTTCACAGAGCCATTCCTGCATTGTCCACTCCCTATTGCAATGTTGGCTGAGATGACCAGTTCTCTGTTGTGTTTGATGTGAGATTGTCTTCCAAAGTCACCCCCTCCCTCACTCTTTACTTTTGTTACTAGAGCATTTCTGTTTCATACTAATATGTTCTGCACAGACCTGTTCCAGCACCTACAGTCCTGGAGGATCACGTGACATGATTATGAAAACTTTCTACTCATTTGAGAGCAGTTAAGCAATATCACTCTACCCTACTAACTTAACCATTACTAACCATTCTTTTTCAGTCCTGACTTTCACCCTAGAAGGGCTATCGATCAGCAATTTCTTGAAGCTGCCTGAAACCATGCCTGACACATCACAGCATTATTTTCAAACTGTTACAGACTCGTACACCATCATGCCATAATGCATCAATTATTTTCATGGATTTTCTTTCTTTTTGTTTTCTTTCCCATAGCACAATCATGCCGAATTAACCAGTCCAAAAAGTTCAGCCTTTTGTCCCAACTCGCACTTTCATCACAAAACAAATTCTTCATGAGAAGTCCTAAATCCCGTAGAAAAGCAGAGACTGGACACAACCCAGGATGTCCCGAGGCAGATCTAGTGGCAGAACTGGATTCTGAAGCAGAGGCTAGTGAAGGTGTAAGTCCCTCTGGCCAGTTTGAGAGGTGCCTGTCAGCTGGCCTGGACTGTGCTATATCTGACCTGGTCTCGTTGGACTCCCAGGCTGAAGTGGACCAAGGTACTCTTCTAAGGGAGGGGACTATTTTAGTCAGCCTGAGCCTACAGTTCCCTCTGTCCACCCTCCTTTTTGTACTTTCCATACTATATTACCCCCATTATCCCCAGTGCTTCTTCTTCGCAAAAAGCTTTTTTTCCCTCCGCTTTGCTTCCATGATGGGCCCCTTCATTCATTCAGTATTTGAGGCATTCACTTCCGCTGGTAAGGGATAATGTATTAATATCCAGGTTGTGTCTACAAGCTGCACTCTCTTTATAGCTGTATAGGCCTGGCAGAGTTGTTCAGGAAATAATTTTACTATTGCATATCTTTTCAAATCCATATTCCATCTTTTCTGATGATTATACTAACACCATTAAAATACTACACCTACTTTTTAGGAAATTGGCCTGTTGGACAACTTACCCTTTATGTGAGGAGAGGATTGGCAGAATAAAACCATCACCATCTCTGGATTATTAAATGGTCTATCTTCTTACGTTATGCTAGTTGCCTACAGGCACTTAACGTACTGTGTGCTAACATGTTAGCATTTGCACAGGACAGAGATATCTATCAGAGACACAAGATGATTTTGTTGTTACTCCTATAGCAACATGTAAAAGTTGACCAACAAGCCAATTCCCCAAAAAGTCAGTGTAGTCCTGAAAGTATGCTTGATTGTTTCTATTAATGTTTAATCTGGGTACTTTGTAATATCTTTTTGCTCCCTTAAACATGGATTTCATTACTTTTTTCTGGGAAATAATTACCAACTTCTGCCTTGCTTCCCTGCAGCTGAAGAACTGCTGGGATCTGTGCTGATTGTGGTCAAAGATTGGAAACATTCTTTTGAGGTGGTTTAGTTTGAAGGGTGTGTTGCACCTCTGCCTCGCATCATGCACCTCGCAAACAACTCTCACAGTTTCATTCTTACTTCCCTCCACTCCAATTGCAGTTGCAGCACGTTGGTGGGGCACCAAGCGTATGGACTTTGCCCTGTACTGCCCTGATGCTCTGACCGCTTTCCCCACTGTGGCACTACCACACCTCTTCCACGCATCTTACTGGGAGTCTACCGATGTCGTGTCTTTTCTCCTGAGACAGGTGAGCCGACAGCATAACAACCGCCCATTATTGTCTGTGACTGTCGGACGTCGTCATTGACATGGAGTCATTTAAATGTCTCCTGTAGGTCATGAGGCATGAAAACTCCAGTATTCTTGAACTGGATGGAAAAGAGGTGTCAGAATTCACCCCGTCCAAACCTCGAGAGAAGTGGATCCGGAAGAGGACCCATGTGAAGATCAGGGTAGGGATCTGATCTGCAGCTTTACCATAGACACTCTCAACATCAATTACTGGAGTACTGGTGAGCATTTGTTTGGTCAGATGAGATGGACAAAAACTACATTTCAGTGTGTATCTATATTTGTACTCCTTTGATAGAATGTGACAGCCAACCACCGCGTTAACGATGCCGTGTTCATCGAAGACCAGCAGCAGGTTGTGACAGGTCGCTTCATGTACGGCCCTCTGGACATGGTCACTTTGACCGGGGAGAAGGTGGACTCTCTTTTGTCAGCACCACAGCATACATTAGACTATGGTATCAGGAATGTCTGACCGTACGCATTTGTCTTTGTATTAAATGGTTTTGTTTGTTTTCCAATCCCGTGCAGATTGACCTCCACATCATGACCCAGCCTCCATCGGGAGAATGGGTGTACTTTGACACAGAGGTGACCAACAGTAGTGGCCGGGTGTCGTTTGTTATCCCAGACAGCAAGCGTCTGGGCATTGGAGTCTACCCAGTTAAAATGGTTGTCAGGTGAGACCAGTTTGGCACCTTTTACATACTCAAAGCCTAACAATGAGTGTTTACTTAATGGTTCATTGTGCAGTTTTATTTTTCTCAAGTACATTTTGTCTTTAAGATTGCTTGAAATGAATCACACTTCCAGGAAGCCTAATAATGAGTTCACTTTGTTATTCTGTCTTCTGTAGACTTTACTCAAGCACAAGGAACACTTCGTCTCTGAGAGTGTTCAAGGTGAATGTCAAGAAAAAAAAAAGTTTTCCTCTGTAATTGTCTGCCTGTCTGTCTCTCTCTCTGTCTGTCTCCATCTTTCTCTCTCTCTGTCTTTCTTTTGAATCCCAAGGGGAGACCACACATTTGCCGACAGTTACTTGACAGTTCTTCCCCGTGGAACTGAGTTTGTGGTATTCAGCATAGATGGCTCATTTGCTGCCAGTGTGTCCATCATGGGCAGTGACCCCAAAGTGCGGGCTGGAGCTGTGGATGTAGTCAGGTATTAAGCTCTTTTTCACCGCTCCTTCGTGGGGATTGGAGACAAAAGTCTCCTTCAGGTTGAAACATTTAAGCGTCTGCCATAGCGATTTATGTCTTGGTTCTGTTCTCTCTTCTATACCTCTGTCCTCTTATTTCAGGCACTGGCAGGACTTAGGCTATCTGATTATCTATGTGACGGGACGTCCAGATATGCAGAAGCAGCGGGTGGTGGCTTGGTTGTCTCAGCACAACTTCCCTCATGGCATCGTCTCCTTCTGTGATGGCCTGGTTCACGACCCACTCAGACACAAGGCCAACTTTCTCAAGTCCCTGACGGAGGTCAGTCTGGGAGGATAGGAGGAGTAGGGGGTTTTATGTGCAGTTTTGTATGTAGGTTTTCTCTATGTGCACAGTTGATCCTAGAGGAATGAATAAGGACCATGTTTTTGAAGATGAAAACAAAATGCGTGATAATTGTGCTGTTTTGGATTTACTATGAAAAACATAAAAATGCTATACAAGAATATACAAGAATATACAACAAATACACAGTGCAATGCTTTTCAACGCTATTTTACTGCTGCCAGGCTCACATGAAGATTTTTGCTGGTTATGGTTCAACCAAAGACATCTCGGTCTACACCTCCATTGGTCTCTCTCCCTCCCAAATATACATTGTTGGTAGACCCTCCAAGAAGATGCAGCAGCAGTGCCAGGTACCCGTTTAAATATTGTGTACACATCTTGGGGAAAAGAGCATTCAGAACTTTCACATCCAGTGCAAAGATTTGACTCAACACATTTCAGGCAGGGTCAAGAGAACATGCAAACACAGAGGAATTCATGTCTGTTTTTTCTGGTGTTCTCAACAGTTCATCACAGAGGGCTATGCAGCCCATTTGTCCCAGCTGGAGTACAACCAACGCTCGCGGCCTGCTAAGACCAGCAGCACTCGCATGGTGCTACGTAAAGGCAGCTTTGGCTTGGGTGCAAACAGCGACTTCCTGAGGAAGCGGAACCACCTGTTGCGCACCATCTCCTCCCAGCCAGCACCCAGCTCACCCACAGGCAGCGGCCACAACAAACCGGAGCGCACACAGAGCCAGTCAGACAGTGAGCGTTTGGAGCGGGAGCGCCTGGAACGTGCTCACAGCCAGGGACCAGCCCAGCGCAGCATGAGCATCACAGCCAGCTGTTGGGGCCGCAGTAGCAGCACCAAGCTGGAACCAGGCGTTTTTAGCCCAAAATGAGTTTAGAGTTTTAAGAGAGACATAAACGGAGAGTGACTTAAAGATACAGGACCGAGTAAGCGATACATGAGATAAAGAAGGGATACAGAAAGATTCATGTAAATAGAGTGAAAAGCGGTCGGGCTGCACCAGATGAGAAAATACCACAATGAGAGTATTTGGTGCTACAAACCACTCTTTGTAAAACCAACACCAATACTAAGCCACACTCAACACAAACAGCTATAAACAGAGATTATGGCTATATTTATTTTAAAGATCATCCAAAGGTCAAATGCATTTCAAGGGACATCTTTATTAAGCAGGAACGTGCACACAACACAAACACATCTAGCTAATGTTGTAGGAAACCAGACTGTTTCTTATTATATACTATTTAGAATATATTTATCAGTGTCTTGAATACAAGATCAATACCTGCAATGTGTCATCTTAGCACATGTCCTCCTAAAATAGGCTTTTAGATTGGAGTTGGTTCCATACACAAGCACCCCCATGCTGTAGGCATATATTGTGGCAAATGACAGAAAGTGGTCACAGCTGCCAATGTTAGGTTCCACATGGTGTCACTCCACTGTGTTGCCTACTGTGCTGTGACTGACTACTGTGGTCACTGCAAGCACAACAAACTACAAAATACATGAACCATGCCTATAAATCAATTGTTTTAAAAAGCTCTGTTTTATGTGATATTCAGATAGATTCTAGCCAGAGAGCCGTCTGGATTCAGTGTTTTTGTTTCCAAACGCAGTTTAGCCAACAATAATATTTTTGTGAAATTCTGGGCACAATTATCTTCATTTATCAACAGCAAGAAGTCAAAACAATGGTTTGGTGATATTTATGTTGATTTAATGTTAATTTAACCAAGAAGGATTCAGCGTGTTGCATATGCTCCTATTACTGGCATTTACAAATAGCGATGACTAGATTGCCGATGTTGGTACAGCTATCACCAGAGACAAAGCCACGTTCCACCTGTTACGTAGACTTATAGGCCAGAGAACCATCCAAATATCACATGAAGAAAAAAGACAAAAATACCCTTTAACTATGGTTACAGTTGAAACTGTTCCCGTTTTGTTTTTTTAGCATTTCATCACAATACACTATTACACTGCACTGCTGTAATTGCCTATACAACAAGTAATGTATCAGCTATAGGGTAAATTCCTATTCCTGTATGGTTTATGTGCCAAAGTAAACATATATAGAATGATATGCTGTATATGAATGGGAAGGAGCTGAGTCACATGTCATGTGTAAACATGGAACCGATCTGAAAACTAGATTGTGTAAGTATATAGTTCAATGCCTTACCAAGGCTTGTACATAATGATAGTATATTATAGTGTAGATCTGGTATCTGGTCCATTGACCGGCCAGTTTCAAGTGTCTTCTTTACTCTTGGGGAAAACACTGCACATTCAGGATACACTATTATTATTTAAGATGATGATAGATATTTTAAACTGTATTGATTTGGTGAACAAAATGTGTTTTAAGATTATTTTAGCTACATTGTGATTCATTTTACAGTTTTTCTCCTCATACTTCATTTGCAGCAGCCAATACTCAAGGTCTTTCCCTGACACAGTATTGTATTTTTATTGTTTTATCTAGCAAATCACCAGAAATGTATCAATGGAACTGCTATCTTGTGTCATATATTGTACGTTTGTTATTATATATTTTGGAAATTTGGGGATACGGCTACTCTGGATATCCCTGAGCTGTAAATGAGGCATTGAATGTGCTCATAGATAATCCTCCTTAGGTTAAGATCCTTTCTCTCTGTTTTGCAGCGCCTTCAGAGGAAGAAAACTCTGCAAATTGTAAATTCTGTATAATATGCTTTCAAAAGTAGGAACATAGAGCTAAGACATACTTTATTGTCACTTTATGCTGTTGATCAATTATTTCTGAAAGGGGTAACAAATTATGGTTTATTCATTCAAGTGATTTATATTTGTCCCTGTTTTAGGCATGTATAGAACTGACTGCAATGGACCAATATGGGCTGCAATGTAAGGGGAAACGTGCAATATTACTCAGTCATACTACAAGAACAAACTAACCGTGTTGAGAAAACGTCACAATGCATTGACAATCAGGTGAACAGGCACATATACTACAGACGTCACATTGCAGGGGATATTTGAAGATACATAGCATCATATGAGCATGTATAGGTGCCCAGTGGTTGGAGGCAGATAAACATAAAGTATGTCACAAGAGATTTTCTCACGACAAAGTGGCACTGACATGCCGATACGGAGACTAGATTAGGATTTATGTCATACCCAATGTACATTTTCCCCTATGGACGGACATGCTGAACATGAACTCTTTAGATTTTAGTCTGTTTTCAGTGTGGTGTTTCTATACTTGGCCACTTACTCAGGCCTACAGGAATCCAATTAACAAGTGACCTAGAAATCTATACCCCAAATGCAAAGGTACACATACACATATGGTTTTTCAGGAGTGCAGCCTGTTGTCTTGGTTGGGGCAAACAGGGCTAAATAACTGATATTGTGTTGTGTAAACTACTGCCCCTCTGCATTTTGACTTTTTCATTATTTGGCTTAAAACGGTATCGACAACTCCAAGGAAACTTGCTGTTAAAGTATTTCTGTTTGTACATGGAAAGTGATTTGAGAAAGGACAGACAATGCTAAAATCATGGACTCTTCTAAAGATCACAACTACTGAAGCATAATTCCCTTCCTCAAATCCCATTAGCCTGGATATTAAAATCCAGAGAATGTAAAGATGTGCAACCTGTGCAATCATCTGTGAAGTTTGGATACCTCTGGGCAGAAAATCGTTCTGATTCTGCTACTGATACAGATACTACCACAGGCCTTACGTTTCCCTCTTCTGCCTTACATTGACCATTGTTATCCTAGGCCTAGATTTAACGCTGCTTACACCTATAGTCTGAATTCACTTTATGGAAAAGTGCAGAACATTCAAAAATTTGCTGTACGGAAATAGGAAAAGGCCATATTTTCTTATAAGGCTTTGGTTTGTTATTTAAATGGTAATACAAATTGTACAAAGGAGAACTCTATTAGATTGAATTTGACATATTTCAGCCACAATTAGGCAAGCCATCACTCTTGTTGCCCTGGTTAATGCAATGCCCTAACTGTTACACCAACAGTTAGCTTTCATGGGCTGTATATACAAAACACCTTAGTAAAAGCTTGGACAATATTTTAATTGTACAGGGTGTGTATCTTAGGTTTTGGATAACTTCATTTTATCCATGCCCTTGTGTTTTTATGTACAGTGTATAAAGAAAATATGAAGAACAACAAAGAAATGTTTGGCTTCCTGTTTCCCCCCCCACACCCCCATAAAGAGTAAGGTTTTCATTAGTGAAAAATGAGATGGTTCAACTGGATATCAAGGCCGGTCTCTTCAGAGGACAGGAATTATTCATATATGAATGGAAAACTCATTGTGACAACAAGTTTATTTTCATGGGATCAATTCACACAAATGCAAATATATTCTTAGATCCAAAAAGAATCAATGTGAGGACAACAGGTGAGTGGACACCGCACCTAAAAGAGTTAGCCAACAGTATTTAGCCAGGATAGGCACAAAAATAGGGGGGGGAAAATCTACGTTTACACAATCACATACTGAACACACCTGTTGGCTTCTTAATATTAAGTGAACATGAATTAATTTATCCATTTCAAAAGAGGAAACCATGATAAGTACAAGCTAACCAAGAGTTAGCATGTACTTATTTACACTCACTAGTCTAAAGCACCACCCATCTGTAGAACTGGCATAGAAAACAGACATCCTGGGTCACAGTCTATACAGTATTGATCCTTAATTCGGTGAACTTCAGCCATGCATGAAAAAATATGCAACATTCTACTAATTATAGGCAACTGTTTGAATCTACATACAAGTTATGAATATTTTGAATAAGCTTTTCGTGCTTTATTCAAAGTTCATTCAGTCTTGAGAGGTTAGCTTCAGATTAATGAGGTTTTGTTGTTCAGATTGGAGAGAGAAGAGTTTTCATGTTTATTTTCGAACCAGTGGTTTGCTGAAATTTCATTACTAAAATGTGTTTCTGTGTAATGAGGTGGTACATCCCCAAGGTAGTGGCAGACAGATATATTCCCTGTGCAAACTACATTTGACACATGGTTCCGTCTTTGGTGACGACCACCACCTTCAATAGCAGCCCTGGGGAAAAAAAAACTCTTCTACCTATTATTTCCCAGTTTTCTCTGAAAGGAGTTGCCATCTGCCTTGGTAGCTTGCTGTAGAAGGAGAGGGAGTTAATTGTTAGATACAAGGCAATATCATCTTCATTTCAAAAAGCTCAACTTGAAATTTTATATTATACCTTGTTGATGTCTTTGTGTCTTTCTCGGCTGACAATCTCCTCAATGATCTCTCCTTCACCTCTCACCAATCTGAATGAATGAAGGTTCTTATATTTAATACGGTCAGACGGTAAATGCCTGCAGAAATCGTTCAATTCACTTGTTACGGATTATCTACTAGAATGTATCTTCTAGCTCCGACATACCTGGTGCGTCCTGTTTCAGGGTCCACCACCCTGCGGATGATACTCTGCCTGGCCTCGTACTCCTCTTTGGTAAGGGGCCTCTTAGTGGAGAGTCTGGCTTTCTGCTCATCTGTCATGGCTGCAGGGTAAAACAGAGCCTAACACACTCAATGGCTTGACTGCTTTTGTAATTCAATCTCTGATCAATGGTGGTTGTTAAGAAAATCGAGTTAAATGTAAAACCCTAACAACAGATGAATCCTATCCTACCAGGTCCGAGCTCAGCGGTGCCTTCATCACTCTGCCACATCGCTAAGAACGATGGAGGTTTTTCTCCTGGTAGATTGGGTAACGTGTTTGCAACCTCTGCTTTCTTCTCCCGCTTCTTCAGTTTCTTCTCTTTCTTCTTCTCCTTTTTCTTCTGTTTCTTAACCTTTGCCTTTTTCTTCTTTAGCTTCCTTTTCTTGGCTTTACTTTTTTTCTTCTTTGTCTTTTCATCACTTGATGAAGAAGATGAAGACGAGGAAGAACTTGATGAGGAAGATGAGGAACTTCTTTTTCGTTTCTTTCTTCGTGTTTTCACATCTGCCAGTGAAAGAGAGGGAGACACACAAGAAGTTCACCAGAGTCCTTCCACCCTCATTGATTTTCCTACCACAGTAAACTGGTCAATACTCTGACTAGCTGACCAGGTGAAAACAAACCGACCTTGGCTTTTATGTGCGGCTTTCTTGGACGATTTGGGACTCGGGCTCCTGCTGGATGAAGAAGACGATGACGATGAAGAAGACGAAGAAGAGGATCGTCTCCGTTTCTTCTTCGTGTTGTGTTTTTTCTCCCTCCCTTGTCTGCTGACTCCTTCCGTGTGTCTGTCGGGTGATCTACTGTGGTCCATAACCAAGTCAAGAAAACGACGGCAAGTCCCCACGTAAAATTATTTTCAATATCATCTATAAGAAATGCGGCTACTCTCTTAGACGTCGCTTTACTTTATTTTCCGGTTTACACGGAAGTGTGCACGGACTCAATTTCTTTCCGTAGAAAAAAAAATCCCAATTCTTAAGTTCCTACCGTAGATTGTCCCCCCATGACATTACTGCTCTGTGAACACGCACAGCACATGCTATTATGACTACCTTATTCATAAATGTTTACACAGAAATATGAACGTTTAATTTCTAAAATGTTATGGCACGTTTGAAAAAAACAACAACCTTTAGGCCATCATTAAATATCTCTAAACTACAGAGGATTCAGTCGCAACGTGTTACCATTTTGTCAGCCAAGTACCTAAATTACCTTCTGTCGCTTACAAAGTACCATCATTTGTTTTAATTTTGTTCTGCCAATCATTATGTGTTGTTTTTTCCCCAAAGGGTGGATATCTCGTTTTGGAACCAAACTTTTCATATGAAATATGGGAAAAGCTAAGCTATATTAAAATGCTTTTTGTGCTTAATGAAAAACAAAATCCAGCAAGACAGATTCGATCCCTTAAATGTCCACTTAATTGTATGCAGAATGGCAATCACATAAACATGTCCAAATTTATTTTCTTCCCTTGGAATTTGTTGAGTTCAAGTAGGCAATAATTTATAATGATAGTTCTTCAGCCCCCCTAGAGAAGCGTTTCATATTTGGAATATGTTTGTCTATGTGGATACATTACAAAGCTAATGAGTAGACAACATGCTGGTCACATTTTTATGTACACCAAAAGGCAATCTTTGAGCACTGCCAAACTACTGTAAAATAACAACAAAGAAAGAACATATTTGCAATATTTATTTCAAAATGTTTTTTTTTTTTTTTTTTTACAAAGGCATTTGTGAATCCTTAAAGCTTATATTGATAAACATACTTTCCTGATGTTGTTAGCCCTTAACCCTCTTGGTAGATAAGACTAAACAAAATGAAGGACGTAAAAGAGACTTGCTTTAATTGCTTGCCAACTTAAAATGACAACCTGTAACCTCTTTCTTGCCTATTCCATTCATGTTTAAATATTAAATTAATGCAGAAATATAAATAAACAATCTTTTCCAGATTATCTTGAAAGCTCTAAAATGCTGCAGGAAAATACATAGCAAATTAGAAATACTTAAAAGCCTGTTAAATATGTAAATGCAGGAGTGATATGTAACAGTCTGACATGGCTTCACTGAAAATTAGGAAAGGTAAAATACATCAGCAGGATGAGAGCCTTAAAGCTATCATCTTTCCAATCCGTGTGCAGGGGAGCTTGCCAAGTTGCTCTGAGTGAAATAAAAATGTAAGGGGTAGGGGTATATATGGGGGTTGGAATGTGTCACTGTTGCTGGGATTTAGTATGGCCCATTACGAAGCAGCTGCCATGCGAATCCTCTCAGGGGGATACAGCAGAATGTTCTTGGCAGCCTTTATGGTGTTCTTCATGAGCATTGCCACAGTCATGGGTCCTACGCCTCCAGGCACTGGGGTTATGAAGCTTGCCTTTTGCCTCACACCTAAAGATGGACAGAAAAAATAATAATTATAGAAACACGAGAATATAGTATATCCATCCCCGTAGAAATATAATGGCAATGTGCAATGTTTGTTACCACCTACCTTCAAAATCAACATCTCCAACCAGTCTATTCTTGCCAGTCAGCGGGTCCTGGACTCTATTTATTCCAACGTCAATAACAGCGGCTCCCTCTTTGATCATGTCTGCAGTAATAAGGTTTGGAATCCCTGATAATTCGGGAAAGACAAACTACAGTTAAATCCAAATCCAAAGAAAGATAAGATTTAAACTTCATTTTAAAAAGAGGAAGATGCAAACCTGCAGCAGCCACAATGATATCTGCAATTTGTGTGTGTTGGCGAAGCTGCTCCTTTGGAGTGTAACGGTGAGAGATGGTGACCGTGGCATCACCTGCAACAGCAGAACTAAGGTTTAGTATGAGTTACTAAAACTCTCCCTTCACAAACATACACCGACAGGCACACTCACATCTCTTTAACAACATCTTAACCTACCTCCAGGCCTCTCATGGCGTCCATCTGTATGCAGTAACATGGCAATGGGCATGCCCACATTCTTAGAGCGTCCTGCAACCACAACATTCTTCCCGATGGTAGGAATACCTGGAAAAGAGAGTTTGGATAGTTACGGGGATGACACCGATTTGGGCAACGTTTCAGTAACAGTATAGAGGAAGTGAGGGGTACTTCCTATTCATTACCTGTGCGTTTGATAATTTCCCAGACTCCCCAGGGAGTGGCAGGCAGCATGGTGGACTGATCCAGGCACATGCGACCCACATTTATGACATGGAAGCCATCCACATCCTTGCTAGGAGATACGGCGTTACAGACTCTACGCTCATCAATGTGCTCTGTGAAAGAGAGTTGTGGTCAGGCCAGTCAACATATTGAAGCATACATGACTATTATTACCTCTAACAGGAGAAGTACCTGGGACATAATGCAGATAATATTGTGGACTCTATGGAATAAATGTATCATGAATAAAATACTGTTGGTGCCTGTAAATAATGGCCTTCAGAGATCATGTAGTGAAAATGTCATACTGTCTAATATTTCCCCTCCACTAGTCTAGTGATTCTATACCTGGCAGAGGCAACTGGACCAGCAGGCCGTCCACATGGTGGTCTGTGTTGAGTTTGTAGATCAGGTCCAATAGTTCCTCCTCACCGATGTCCGAAGGCTTCAGAATAGTCTCACTGGTGATTCCTATAGGAGGTTGAAAGCGAGGCAAGTTCATCTCAAGCACAGGTAATCTTTTTTTGTGTTACAGATCCATTATCTTTACACTGTGCGAGTAGGAGTGTGCAGGTCTTTTCTTACCAACATTAGCTGCAGCCCGTGTCTTATTCAGGACATAGGAGTGACTGGCTGGGTTGTCTCCTACGAGAACCACACTCAGATGGGGTCTCCTGTGGCCAGCGGAGACCCAGTCCTCCACGTCTGCCTGTGCCTCCTCTTGGATCTGTCGTGCTAGTTTCTTTCCTGAGATGACCACTGCCTCCTGCCTGGGAGTTGGTATGCAAAGAGACTGAGGTCAGAGGACAACTAGTTGATAATAAATAACAGAGTAATATCCCCACCACTTCAGACCAGATGATATAGCTTAAATTGGCCAGTCTTAATCTAACACTCTTAATCTTCTTGCGAGCTATAGTGTCTTTGATTGCTGTGGAATCGTAATCAATCTCAACCATCAAGCCTTTGGCAAGCACCAATGCTAGTCTCCAAAATTAGATGCAGTCCCGCTTCACCTGACCCAGCCACATGTTTTATTGGCACAGGTCCTGACCCTGTCTTCAATCACACTGTGATGGTACATGACTCTAAATGTGTAAGAACAAGCAGGGGCCAGGCAGCCTTTTGGAGGATCTGCCATGTACAGTACCAAGTTGGGACACCTGGAGGTTAGCCAAGGACAGTTCAGGTGGCTAAAAATAGATGGAAGGGACACTGCCATTACTGAAATGTAAGACACCTCTAGGATCACCCGCATTCAGGACATATTGGCTGCACTGTGTGGATTAGGATAACTGATAGTGCTGCTCTGTTCATATTTCAAAAACCTAGAAATGGTTAGCACTTATGTAAGAGCATGCACAGAGGAGTAATAACTGAAGAGTAATGAGCCATCTACAGTGATGTAATCATCTCTTCATTCTGCCACAAGTAATTAAACCCCCCCTAGAAAAGCATCACACCCTTGGGCAAAGTAGGCTGAAAACCATGGGGCCAGTGTACCAGGTTCCAGAGAAAATGTGTTGAGGCCACCAACACCAGGGCATGCATTTTCAAAACATCTCAGACTGGTGTTTAAAACACAAACTCAAATACAAAGCTGGTCTATTGAGAAGAAAACCTTTCCCTTTCCAACTGGATCACAGCAGTTAACTTCTAAAGGTCTGTTCAATCGGGTATAATCATTAGTCAGGGTCAGTGAAGGGCAACTGCATCGACCACCTCCCAAAATTAAAGGCTATTCGATTGCCTCACACTAATGTAATGCTACCAGATCTATTTCACCAATTGGTGTAGTATTTAAAGTTTGTCTACGTGGTGATATACAGTAATGAGCTATGTATGACAGAGCTTTTTATTCGGACATTCACCATAGGCTTCTGAAGTAGCAAGTCATGTGCAGAGGCCACACGAGGTTTGTGTTTTAGGCGACGTGCCGAGCATTACCCCATTAGTTTAGCTCAATCATGAAGATCATGCTGCACTCAGCGAGTTTCAAATAAAAACTGCACGAGATGTTGCAAATGTGCCGTCTTCAAGGAGACATTGTCTGAGATACATACGCTCGCAATTTGTGCTATGTGAAGGACCACATGTTTTCCCAGCATAATGGCACAATGTCAACGCCTCCAGCACTAACCCTAACTGTAGAAACCAACCCTGCCGCGCCTGGAGTGCAAGCACCTATTGCGATTTCATCAGCCATCCAACCACTGCAATGTTACCGGCATAACGCTAGGGGAACACGAAAATGTGATCAACTGAGGAAATTTGGTACAAATGACTTTTCCACGCACAACCCGAAACATTTACATAGAATAGAAAACTGGCAACAGACAGACAGAGATGTAGTTGAAATCGGGATATTCAAAAGATAAAATACCCAAGACCTCGTAAAGTGCCTTTAGATCAATAAAAAAAATACACTGCGGAATTGCCAGCTGTTAGACACACTCACCTAGATGCGGACATGTGTAGACTACATACTTGATGTTGCGAATGTTGACAGAGTTTTCTAAGCGCCCTCAGTGTTGCCATATCGATCTCCTGTAAAGACTCGGAACCACGTCGGGTTGTGTAACAGGTAAGGCGCCACCCTTCTAATATAAGAGCCTGAGCGGGACTAAATGTACTGAACGATTATATAGCCCTTCCCCCTACCGCACGTATGTACGTTGGTATTATTTACAACCACGCCCCCTAACGCACGTACGCTTCCAGCCAACCAAGCTTCTTTTTTTTTTTTTTTTACGGTGCATAGGCAGAGCCACTAAGATAGGAAACGCGCGTTATATAACACCACGTAACACGAGCAGGCGGGTGCTCCTGAATTGAATTGTAGCTTCCTCAATAAACTAAACAACGACATGAGAATTAAGTGATCTTGCACGTTGTTACGTTTGGGCGATGTGTTGGTGGTCTAAAAGTCCGACAATTCATTTTAAGACAAATTAAGACCAATGTTTCAGTAGAATGATGATACATGCAGCGCTGCTGCTTAAATAAACCGTGTGAGGGCGACAGCGGCCGACTGTCTGGCCGGTGCAGAGACAGAGGGGAAGAGGCTGTGGTTCCAGTTAGCTTACTAGCAGAGCTGACAAGTGGGTCGGAGTGACTAGTTGAAAACACATCTTTTACTGAACAAGAGTTTGAAGTCGTATTCTTAGTTCTCCAACTACTACTACTTTTGCCACGATGAGCTTCCTGTTGTAAGTAGCTAAGTTACAGTCTGAGCTAGCTAAGGTCTATTAAGTCACACCAGCGCATGTAACGTTATTTAACAGTAAGACAGTCAAAGAAAGCAAGCCAGTTATCTGTAACGTTAGTGCACGTTAAGGTTCCGTTACTAACGTTAGCTAATCATTATTAACCTAACATACTTTGTGATACTATTATTATTTTTAGTGATTTGTGCCAATGTGTACTTGCCCAACCATTGGCGTTAACAAGCCGAATTTCAACTTTTTTTTAACGTTACGTGCTAACCTAGCTAGCCTGTTGGTCAACGCTAGCTAACATCAGATTAGCTAGCTAACGTTCACACTTTCGTTTGGTAAGATTTGGCTAGCGTTAGTTATCGTCTTCATCAGTGCTATTTTAAACTCGTCTGTGGATTGCTAAATGTAGAACAATGTTATTGCCAGTTGTCTGCAACTAAATTGTTATACTGTCACATTTCCTGCATATTGCACAAAGTCGGTAACTCCGCCTAACTTTACTTGCCCGACGCAGGTCAGTCATATTGCAGTCACACTGAAAACAAGCCATACACCCAACTTTGTCAGTGCCATGCGGGTTGTTTTTTTTATTGAATAACGCCGTGACAAATGTTGTAGCGATTAAAAATCATATGTAACGTAATAGCATCGAGTTCATAATGTTCGCCCGAATGCCTCCATGTGTCTGCTGACTAAAAATGCAAACGGGAAGGATCCTCGACTATTGATAACGTCTAACGTCACTGGTTAAACCGAGGCACCCACGCCTCCTAACCAAACACTTCATGTAATTAAATTGTCTTTGTTCAGGCCGATGCTTAGCTCCACTGTTGTTGCTTTGTAGTGGCAGCCGCTCATCCAAGACCTTCAAGCCCAAGAAGAACATCCCAGAGGGCTCGCATCAGTATGAGCTGCTGAAACATGCCGAGGCAACACTGGGGAGTGGAAACTTGAGGCAGGCTGTAATGCTACCTGAGGGGGAGGATCTCAATGAGTGGATTGCTGTCAACAGTGAGTTGATGTATACGAGAAACATTTAAGGACAATATCACTCAGTGCAAGAACTAGCATTTTAATGCCGTGGCCGTTGATAAAATTAGATGAAACCCATGGGGAAGTTGGGCAGTTGCAGCAGTGAACAGTAATAGGATAGCAAAGTAAAAAGCAATACAAATACGAATATAGCAAAAGTGTGTCATATAAACATACACAACTGATGATTTAATCTACAACATGTTAAGGAATGTATAAATTAAAGTGAGAATCTATGGATTACAACATTAAGAGGGCTTGCAAAATAGCAGCAGTGGAATTATTCGAGACAAAGAAAAAAGGAATATATAATATGAGAATATACCACAAATATGAAATGTTTTGATATATTTTGGTTTGAAAACAAGTTACAAAAATGTCAATATAGATGTTATGTATAACAAATCAGAAGAAATCTGAGAATATGAAGAAAGGAATGGAAAACCATATGTGAAATTACAGCATCTATACAGTATGTGCAAAGAAGTGCTTATATTTACATTAACAGGTCTACAGAAAGCCGTACTTAAGTACAGAAAGTGTCTTAAGTGCATAGATGTGCATTGTAAAAAAAAAAAAAAAGTTTTGGAAACAGATTTGGATATGTGCATTACTAGCTGTCCATCTTATTAAAACAAACTCCATATCAAGGCACCACTGGCACAAAAACGTGATAATGTTACAGTAGTCAAGGATTGAAGTTTTCCATCACTAGAGAGCTTGACTATATGAGATCAGTGTAGATCCACAAGAAAAAGGTGTGTGTGGTTGTGTGTGTTTCATGATCAAGTCAACCCTAATTGTGGGTTTGGCAAAAGTATCTTTCCGTTGTCTTCATCATTATGTGGTTCTGTCTCTGAGTTGAATGCTCGGATTTTCCGCTGTGAATGATGGAGGGTCACCAGTATTAGGACAGTCTGCCAAAGAGTATGTCACTAAAAATCTGCAACACTCTGAAAAAGGGGAAAGAACATTGGATAATTGTTTTTAATGTGGGATATTCTCCTCAATCAGATCACCATATTGATGTTACAAGCCTTGTAGTTGCGTATCACATAGACTTCAGAGTCCACACTTGGTGCCAGTCCAGGAGAAAGAAGCTTTGTACTTCATCCATCTTATGCAATCCAACAGTCTCTTGGTGTGGAAAATAAAAGTTAAGCTTAGGATCCCTACACTATGCTTCACACAGCTCAAATGTTTTTATCATTGTATGCAAGACAGTAATTTGACATTTTTTAGTTGTCAGAGATATATAAAGTTGTATGCATGATAGAGATGCACGAATCCAATATCCAGTGTCAGAATTGGAGCTGATCCCGATGTGGCACATGGTTTGAAAGCAGCTGGGTAACAGTCATGTCGACCATCTGGAATAAGGTTACTTAAAATTTGAGACTGAAAGCAGTCCAACAGCTAATTGTAAGGGGTGGGAGCAGAGCTAAGAAACACCATTTGAAGGTGTACAATTAGAAAATGTGCTCTGAAAAAATGAGAAATTACCTCACAACAACAAAAAAGCTGAAAAAAAATTATACGAACGTTTCTACGAACATAGTCGGATTCATCATTTTGTTCGTATCTGAATTTGTTCGTTTGGTACGATCAAATCCTACGTGTGCTTGGAAACATGCCGAAATGTGTTTGTATGTTTGGAAACATGCGGGAAGGCTCTTAGAACGGCTTATTCTTTATGAAAAATCCATTACAGTAGTGCCAGACCTCAACAACAACAAGATGTTTCCTTGCAGGTGCGGTTGAATACCTGTATACTCTTACACTGTTACGTATCATCAATCTGTGATGTTCAATGCATTCCTGGAGTTATTTTGTGATGAAGTCTTGTAATTTACCTTTTTGTTGTACCCACTTTCTCTCAACCTGCCTTGAAAATATGCTTGCACGTGTCTGAACATTTCAGCTGTGGGTTTTACACGTAGGTGGAGAGAATCATCGCAATCGTGGAGCGAGAGGTTTTCCAGTTGAGAAAAGGAAAGAGTCATGATCCTTACGCAACATGTTTTGTGACTGCATTGTATTGTGGACTATTGAGGCTTCTGATGGTGGAGAAATTGGTATCTCTTCCTCTTTTAAGATGGATTTTTCCCTGTATGACTGTTGAGCAGAGGTACAAAATGGTCGGTCTAGAAAGAAGTCCTCGCTCTATTCTGAGGGACTGACACCAAAGCCTGACGTTTAAAATTGGTATTCTAGATAGTTGAACATTTTTATCCTATTAAACTCCATTGTAGCTGAGCTGGAAATATAATAGTGCATTTGGCCAGTTATTCATGGGAATGTGAAAAATACACCACCAAACAAACACCGTTTTTTTAACAAAACAAAACAGGATTTTTCCATTTTAAGATGCACAGCCTGGGGTTTCTCCATAGAATGAATAAGAGACAAAATATAAATATATATGTGTGTAATATAATAATACATTAATTTATTAAATAAAAACAAAAAAACAGTTTTAACCTCTTGCATTTCAGTGATATTAAGTCAGTATCCTGGCAGCAATTGTGCACTTTTTGGTGTGTGGGAGATCTGTTTTCTGGTTGTCTTCATTTGTCACAGTCTACTACTACTATTCTGTTCTGTTCATGTTTTGTCATTTATCCTCTCTTTCAGCGGTGGATTTCTTCAACCAAATCAACATGCTTTATGGCACCATCACAGAGTTCTGCACTGAGACCAGCTGCTCTGTGATGTCTGCTGGACCAAGGTAACAGTAAATATTCTCTCCATGCATACTGTTTAATTGTGAGTACATTGTTTCCTACTGCTTGGGTGTTGGATTCTTTAGGTAAGAATTGCAACTCTACCATTTGTGTCATTGTGCAAAATGTTCTTTGTCCAGCAGGGAGCCGAAGCGGAAGTTAACAAAGACTGCCCACTGGTTTACTAGTGGTTAGGTAGCTAGCACGACTTTCCAAAGACCATAACTATTTCTAGCAATAAAATTCTTCATGATGCAATGTTAGCTAGTAGGTTTATTAACAAGCTAAGTGATGTCTTCTTTTGTTCCAGCCATCACTTCGACAGTCAAATCAAAATGTTAGCATTATGTTAAAACATAATGTTGATTAAAGATGATTTGATCAGAATGTGTCTCGTTCAAAAGAGAACCAAACCATGCATTGCAATTTCACATGGTTCAGACTACTCTCAGGCCAAATGATCATCTGAACGTCACATGAACCAACAAAACAGGAATTATACTTTGCATGCGGTCCCTGTAGAAGCTGTTAAGTTAGTTTAGACTCTAGATTTGGCACTTCCTCTGTTCTCTTTCCTCCCAGTCTGTCTATGTTCAGTCTGTAATCGAGAGGAAGAGGCCTCGGTTTACTTCCTGTTGACACAGTCACAATCAAGAATGTGACCGTAGATAGTTTTCTCTTTCCCCTACTGCTCTTTTTTTTTCTTTTTAGCTTATTTAATAATCTAATCTAATCTAATACCAAATTATGATTTTGTGTGCTGACATAAAGGCAGGGTGAGTGCATGTCATATGTATAGCTTTGTATTGCATGTCATATGTAGAGCTGCCATAGAGTCACTAAGTTATTTTTGAACACAAGGATTTGTAGATTCATTTTGAACAAAATAGACCTAGGAATGACTTTGTTCAATTTCAGGAAAATTCAAAACGTGTCTCATCTTTCATATCATGGTTGACCTATACATTAATTTTAGATGTTCTTTGACAGAATTTGCTTTTCTCTAACTTGGTTTCTCTTTTTCTCTCTAGGTATGAATACCACTGGGCTGATGGTACCAATATTAAGAAACCTATCAAATGCTCTGCTCCCAAGTACATCGACTACCTGATGACCTGGGTGCAGGATCAACTGGATGATGAGACACTTTTCCCGTCCAAGATTGGTGAGTTTTGATTCTTGCCACTAAAGGATTTTCATCAACTTTTTGGCAAATAAACTTATTGATAAATATGGCACTGTTTGAGGAGAAGATAGGTTGCAGTTTCACTTCTGTGTCCAGGATAGTGTCTGCTAATGCTTTAGTGCAATCTGTGTGTCAGGTGGATGGTATCAGCTAGCTGTGCATCATCTCAAAAGCAATGTAGTGCACCAAGTACTGAACAGGCAAAAGTCTATTTCACTCTGGAAGTACAGTACACCCTTACTTATCTGAACATCTGACATCCAAACTGACTGGTCTGCCGAACGGGCATCATGAACAACAAATGCAAAAATGTATTCCAATTGCAATTATTAAAATTTCCTAATTGATGCATGCATTAGAAGTATTTTTTGGTAATTCACTTTTTATTGCCCCCCCAAAACTATATATATATATATATATATATACACATGCACACGCTTACACTGTATATACATATGTACACGCATGCATACAAAATACATTTAAACCAACAAAAAACACAGGGTAAGTATCATTATTACTTAGGGTAACTCATATCTCATACTGACCAAAAACAGTCACCTACCTAGTCACACTCTAATTGCATTTATGTAGGGGCCCCATATTTTTTATGGTTTAATTTATAAAAAGTTTTCTCATAGCTGGCTATCTTGGTCATTTCCCCCATCCCTTTCGTTTTCCAGTACCTGAGCACTATCCTACACCCTGTTGTAAGGGCCAGTCTGCACTACAGAGTCTAGACAGGCCTACCCCCTCACATGCATTAGAATTCTTTCAAAGTGCATTTTAATACAGTACCCAGACGTCATGTAACATGATGTCAGTAAACTGCTAATCAAGATTTCATCCAGAGACAGTTTTGTATTTCACTCTTAAAGAGATATTCAACATTAAATCACTTTTCTTTTTTTTTTTTAACTGTAAACATATTTGCATGACTTCTATAAGGTGAAACTTATCAATACTGGTCATAAATTCAACATTTAAGACATGGTGTCAGCAGGCTGCTTTCAGGGCCAAAAAGGTATTTTCTTGCCTCCTTTGGTTGAAAGTTTCAGCTCTGCTGCACTGCCATATTTTTACATAGAAATCTTGCCTAGTGCAGCTTGAAACTGTACATGTTATTTGTCTGTGTATTTCAGTCTCCTGAGCATTTCACTGGCTCTAAGGGCCTCTATTTCTGAAGCATTTCAATTATCTGGCTGCTGCTCCACTCTAATTGACCTCAACATCCCCAACGTGTTCTGTCCTCATAGGAGTGCCCTTTCCCAAGAATTTCATGTCTGTGGCCAAGACAATCCTGAAGCGCCTGTTCAGGGTTTATGCCCACATCTACCACCAACATTTTGACTCTGTGATGCAGCTGCAGGAGGAGGCCCATCTCAACACCTCCTTCAAGCACTTCATTTTCTTTGTTCAGGTAAGATTACCCCATACTCTATTGTAGGATTTCATCACTGCTGTATATCTAAGAGACATGTGACAGGAAGAGTGCCCTACTGTAACATAAGTTAATAACATAAATTGAACCCCTAACCGTGACATGCTAGCGCTATGCTCTATCCATTGAGCTATACAGGACCACAACATTAATCATATTTTCTGTAAGCTGCAAGGAATGGTCATAGAAATTGTTTTAATTATAAAATTGCTTGATGAAACCGCACCATGACAATCTGATGACATCTGTGTCTATCTTGTAGGAGTTCAACCTCATTGACCGGCGTGAGCTTGCTCCCCTGCAGGACTTAATTGAGAAGCTTGGATCCAAGGACAGATAGACACTTCATCACACATCTCCCTTTTTTACCTGTTTGCTTTTCCTCCTTCTCCCTCTGTGACTGCTACCTCTGTGACTTCTAGTCTCAACTCTTAAACTTTGTGCCTTGTTCTTTTCACTTCCTTTGCTTGGACGTTTGTACTGTACTTTTCCCTTTCTCCCTTGTGTTGTCTTTCAACTTGTCTCAGAGCCTTTTTTTCTCCGTTCTAGTCACTCTAGATCAGATAGCAGAGAATAGTGTAGTAAAAATATTTTTCACAGGATTGTGGTTAACAAATCTGTAATAGTGACCTACTGATCTTCTACATTGGACCAAGGGAAATAGGGATTTTGTTTTCCTTCAAAAGTTGGTGTATAGTGTTATTATTGTCTAAAGAATTTCACATACTTTTTACTTATTGATAGGCAATTTTGTTTTAAGATCTAGCTATTGCAATTAGGTTGACCAAATATCCCAATTTAAGATTTTTATTATATCTGCTTCATTAGTGTACAGTAGAGAGTAATAGGGAAGATGAGGAGAAACGAAAACGTGGAATTCCCATGACATGACAAGTGCATAGCATGAGTTTTTAATCTAACTCGAAGGCAGGCACTTAAAACGATGCATGTTAATCTTTTAGTGCTGGTGATAACTTGGTTCCTGTTGACATAAGGTGACAAGACCTCTCACTTGCTCATTCACATGGTAGGAGATACAATGGATAGTGGATTATTAGATGACTTTATTCTTGTCCCTGAAATGTCCCACAAAACAATTCTGCTGCATTTTTGCTATTTGAATTTGGTCATGCAATATTGTGTTTTGCACATTTTTCTGCTACTTTTTTTATTCACAAGGGTTATTGAAATAGTAAAATGAAAGATGTTAGGGTAATACTTAGTGATAGTTTTCAAACACTGAGTTGTAAGAAAAACGTTTAAATGTTCATTTCACCACTTCACCCAACAAAGAGTTTTATGGTGAAAATTAACATGTCAAAATGAGAAGTAGGATAATCTAATGTGAAATTTTAGTTTTACTGTCATTTCAGTCAATTTCTGTGGTGCCGATTAATTATGAATCTGTGGATATCTGTCCCTTCAATGCTGGTACTTAATTTTCACATAATTTGTTTTTGTATTAACTACTTTTCCCCTCAGGCATGGAAAATAGGATAGTAACGATTGCACAATAAGGATGAGTGACATGAGATGTATGTAGTTTTTCCGTGGATTTGTTATTTGTCTTATTGGTGCATATACAATTGCCATGGTCATTTCCTGTGCTTCATTCTGGCTGTAACAGCAGGGCTGTTCGCTGTGCCATCATGTCACAAACTAATGCAACTGTAATTCCACATTCATCAAAACAAATATGAATGTTTTATTTATTTGGCAATCTGAGGAAGGGAGAGGGAACTGTTCTGTGTCCTAATCCATTTTGAACCTAAATTGACATCAGACAATCATGGTAATGTAACCAGTCAGCATGTTAAAATAGTCAAGAGATGTTGGCTTACTGAATGCTCCACAAAACCCAAACAATGTGATTAGGTGCACTAACGTGTCTATTTCATAATGTACCACTTTTTGAAAACACATTGTTTACAGACCTAGGCAAAAGAGTAGTTAAAACATTTTGTAAATGTGAAAAAACATGTTTGACTTAGCTTTACTTGCAAGTGATGTATCCACTTAGGGGGCCCTTGAGATGTCTGGAAAGAAAATGAAACTCATCCATTAGTTTAACTGTTTAGGGGCATATTAGTGTATTTTTCCAGGGCTGGGTTATTTTGTAGAGATCTTTATTTGAACATGCTACAAATCCTTTCTTTGAATGTAGTCACATATTAGAAATGTAGTGCTTTTTAAAGAGAAAAAGAGTCATTTTAAAACTTTTGACTTTGTGACTTGGAGTTACATTTCATATTCATTGTAAAATAAATTGTTGGCTTTACCCTTTGGATCAGATAAGGAACAAGGGCTTTCAAACGAATTAAAAGATTTTATATATTTACAGTGAAGCTCATATCATTGGGTGGTGGTTTTAACTGGGTAGAGTGTGGATGTTTGTACTGCATCCAAACAATTGCTGTAAATAAGATCAGTGTTTTATCTGAACAAAACTGTGCCTTACAAAAATGAAAACGTCTGATATGGCAGTATTGTAGATTAAAAACTTAATAAACATTGAAA
>CABFOQ010053561.1:43989-61600 GCA_900660455.1 Gephyroberyx darwinii
CATCTGGTCCTGCCGAGACAATTTCACAAACGCACTGGAACTGGCTTCCATTCAACCAATCAAAATCAAGCCTCTTAGACAGCGAGGAGGAAGTAAACGTTTTATTTTTCATTTGCTATAATTTGCTAAAATTTGGTAGCTGGTGTCTACAACTGTAGAGTTGGTTACAAATCTATGAGTAAACTAGTTAACATTAACCTTGCAACGGTTATCCTCTTGCCTGGACTGGGGGGCGGCGGACCCCAGCGTTACGTCAACGTCCTGGTTCGATAGTTTCTAAGAGTATAAAGTTAGCTGACGTGAAGTGTTAGCCAACAGGAATACTTGTAACTAGCTACTGCTAAGAGAGCCAACGTTATCTAAAATTTAATGTTTTTTTCTGAGGTGGTATGATATGTAACGGATAGAAATACACCTCCAGTTGGTCCACATTCAAGCTGTTTGATGATTAAGGTCGAGTCAGAATCGTCTTGCTAGCTAACCCAACGTTGTTAGCTAGCTACATGGAAAACGGGTGAGGAACACGAAACTAATTTAGCTAGCTAGCGTTAGCAGGCAGCTAACTTTACTTTTACATTAGTTAAATCAGTTGTTGATGGTGCCATTTTAAGTCTGCGCTGACGAAAGTCAGCCACCATTAGTTAACTTAATCCAGAAATTGATTGGCCAGAACCTACAAACGATGTCTGGTTGCTTGTCATGGTGGCTGGCAACTACAGTGGGAAAGCTTACCAAATAAAGCCGGACTCTGGTTTGTTTGATCCAAGGACAGATAGACACTTCATCACACATCTCCCCTTTGTAACTGTTTACTTTTCTCCTTCTCCCTCTGTGACTGCTACCTCTGTGACTTCTAGTCTCAACTCTTAAACTTTGTGCCTTGTTCTTTTCACTTCCTTTGCCTGGACGTTTGTACTGTACTTTTCCCTTTCTCACTTGTTGTCTTTCAACTTGTCTCAGAGCCTTTTTTCTCCATTCTAGTCACTCTAGATCAGATAGCAGAGAGTAGTGTAGTAAAAATATTTTTCATAGGCTTGTGGTTAACAAATCTGTAATAGTGACCTACTGATCTTCTACATTGGACCAAGGGAAATAGGGATTTTGTTTTCCTTCAAAAGTGTATAGTATTATTATTGTCAAAAGAATTTCACATACTTTTTACTTATCGATAGGCAATTTTGTTTTAAGTTCAAGCTATTGCAATTAGGTTGACCAAATATCCCAATTTAAGATTTTTATTATATCTGCTTCATTAGTGTACAGTCTTTCATTTTAAAACTTTTGACTTTGTGACTTGGGAGTTACATTTCATATTCATTGTAAAATAAATGGTAGACTTTACCCTTTGGATCAGATAAGGAACAAGGGCTTTCAAACGAATTAAAAGATTTTATATATTTACAGTGAAGCTCATATCATTGGGTGGTGATTTTAACTGGGAAGAGGAGTGTGGATGTTTGTACTGCATCCAAACAATTGCTGTATATAAGATCAGTGTTTTATCTGAACAAAACTGTACCTTACAAAAATGAAAACGTCTGATATGGCAGTATTGTAGATTAAAAACTTAATAAACATTGAAAGGAAACGCTGTATCCGTTTTAATTGCATTTGTATGTTGTCTGCTTGAACGGTGCATCTGGTCCGCCCGAGACAATTTCACAAACGCACTGGAACTGGCTTCCATTCAACCAATCAAAATCAAGCCTCTTAGACAGCGAGGAGGAAGTAAACGTTTTATTTTTCATTTGCTACCAAGCTAAAATTGGGTATCTGGTGTCTACGACTGTAGAATTGGTTACAAATCTATGTGTTAACTAGTTAACATTAACCTTGCAACGGTTATCCTCTTGCCTGGACTGGGGCACGGCGGACCCCAGCGTTACGTCAACGTCCTGGTTCGATAGTTTCTAAGAGTAACGTTATAAAGTTAGCTGACGTGAAGTGTTAGCCAACAGGAATACTTGTAACTAGCTACTGCCAAGAGAGCCAACGCCATCCAAATTTTAATGGGTTTGTTTCGAGGTGGTATGATATGTAACGGATAGAAACATACCTCCATTTGGTCCACATTCAAGCTGTTTGATGATTAAGGTCGAGTCAGAATCGTCTTGCTAGCTAACCCAACGTTGTTAGCTAGCTTCTTGGAAAACGGGTGAGGAAACCGAAACTAATTTAGCTAGCTAGCGTTAGTAGGCAGCTAACTTTACTTTTACATTACTTAAATCAGTTGTTGATTGTGACATTTTAACTCTTCGCTGACGAAAGTCAGCCACCATTAGCTAACTTAATCCAGAAATTGTTTGGCCGGAACCTCCAAACGATGTCTGGTTCCTTGCCATAGTGACTGGTAACTACAGTGGGAAAGCTTACCAAATAAAGCCGGACTGGTGTTTATTTCCCACCAGTTCATTACTTCCCTGTCTCTGCCATAGAGTCTCCTGGGACGCTAGCTAGTTTGTGTCATTAATTTAACCACATATTTCTTTGTCCTTAGACATTGGTGAAGCCATGGCAGATGAAAGTACCCAGTTCTGTGGAAATTGGTAAGAATCAACTCATGTTTGATGATCAGTCAAGTTGACATGGTGGTAAACACGCTCATCCTAAATCCTCTTTACCTCTATAGCAAGCATGACATTCCAGAGGCTAATTTCACCACTCATGAGATCCACTGCCGAAGAAACATTGCACTATGTGAGTTGTGCCAGGAACCAGTGCCCCGGTCAGAGCTGCAGAAACACAAGGAAGAGGAGCATATGCAGGTAAAGTAAAAAACAAAACAAAACTGGAGAGTTGGTCATAATGTGGCCTTGAGGACTGTGGTGACAGAATTTAGGCTTCAAAGCATCTTCACTTTCATTTCAGATTAAATGCAAGTGTGGCTTGAAGATTGAGAAGAATCATCTTGATGTTCATCAGGTATTTATAAAAATGTTGCCTCCCCATTCATAATTGTCATAGACAACAATCTTGAAACCATCAATTGTGCTTCTTCATGAGTATTTTCTCTTGCAGAGCTCTGAATGTACTCAGCGGCTGGTTCCTTGCCAGTACTGTGACCTGGAGCTCGTTTTTAGTCAGTCCAAAGAGCATGAGGATTATTGTGGGGCTCGCACTGAGCCCTGCCCTCTCTGCAAGTGTAATGTAATGTTGAGGGAACAAGCTGTCCATCCAGCATTATGTGGAAGCCTTACACCACCCCAAGAGAGGAACAACAGCCGAACAAGTTTCAGTCCAGCAGAACCACAGTCACCAGGGGCGTGGTTTGAAACCCACTCCATCCGAAACCTTTTGACAGCCCAACAGGAACGTCCCAAGAACAACAATATTAGTGCAGCGCAGCGCAGAGCCTTTCCCCGGACACTTGATGCCAGACTTTATAACAGTACTTGTGGACCTCTAGGCCTAGAGGACAGGAAGAACACTGCCCCTAGGAATACACCATTTGGCCACTGTGAGTATCAATGACTTAATAATCAATAATGCTTTTCCTGTGACAAAGTAGTACCCACTATTCTAAATTTGTTCTTCAAATTTCATTTTATTTTTGCTCTAGTGCTGGAACAGGAAGAAATTCTGAGCAGCAGCAACAATAACAGTACTTGGCCACATGTGGACCAGTCACTGGATGAGGACTCATCTAGCCTGGACTACTTGTTGGCCCTTAGCCTGCAGAGTGATGGGGAAGCAGGGGACCAGGGCGTAGAGGGGCCCCTGTGGACTGATGTCTGGGACCACAAGCTTGGGAGGACCTCTAACACCTCTCTCATCTCTCCGCTTTCTCCCCCCAACAACTACTACAATCTCGCTGCAGGCACAAATATGAGTGCAGTCCAGGACCATGATCAGACAGGCAAGATAATGTTGATTGGAACACTTTGAGTCATTCTCTAGTCAGTGTATTCATTTTGGTTTATTTAACAATTAAATGAACATTGTGTGCTCCTATTCTGAAATAATTATCTTACATTTTTTTAATAGATGCCATGCTGCCTTGTGAGTTTTGCGAAGAGCTGTTTCCTGAAGAGGACCTAATTTTGCATCAGGTTTGATGTGTGACTTTTCAATTATCCACTGATCACATTTTTATTGGAGCTGAGCCTGGGAATTATTTCCCCCATGCTCTTTTTTTCTAAAGCTCCAGTCCATATAGACCGATTGAAAAGATCAGATTGCATATGAACTAGTCTGAGCAGAGGTTTGAGGTAGTTAGAGCAGACATATAGCATTAGTTATCTCATGCTTTCCCATGTTCTACAGACCTGTTGGGTAGGGCTGGCACTTTGAAGGTTATTGGAGGTTGCCCTCTCCTTAGTAAGGTTGTGCAATGATTCTGCATACTCAAAAATGCACAAATCTAATCAGTATAAATGTGCAGATCTAATAAGGTTTTACATGGCATGCAAGCTTTTGCATACCTCTTATTTTTGTTTCAGACTGATTGCAGTTCAGTTACAGTCTGTCTCTTTTAGTGAACAACCCTGATCTCCACCCCACTAAGGACATGATCTAAGTTTTTTTCCATAGCATTCAACCTTTTGCATAGCTTTTGTTTTTCTTTGTTTCAGACTGGTTGCAGTCCAGCCTCAGCCTTTGCCTCTTTCAGCAAGCAGCCCTCATCTCCACCTAATGAGGACAGGATGACCAGGAGTGCAGGGGGGATGATGCACAGCCTAGCCGATACCCTTACTTCCAACCTCCCTACTTTCTTGCAGTCTGTCTCTCCCGGCTCCTACAGTCCTCCAGCCAGTCCACTAGGGGGCGAGCTTGTCATTCCATGCGAGTTCTGTGGTGTGGCTCTAGAGGAGTCTGTTGTCTTCCACCATCAGGTATGCTCCTTGGCAATGGAGGCAGTAGTATTATGTACAATAACCAGTTCAAATCAATTGCATCAACACTTTATAAATAAAGTTTATTTAATTGCTGTAGGGATTACTTTTTTATATAAACCTAGCACTATTAGCAATTGAAAATGTCTTAACATTGCAAATATTTCCCCCAGGATAAATGTGACCTGCGTCCCCGTACTGTCCATCCAATGAATAATATAACAAAAGCATCTTTCAAGAAGCCCTTGGTCCCTGCAAAAGACATCCTTGGGCGGACATCACCAGATTTGCAGAGGAGAATAAAACACCAAGGTAATTTTTGGGAATTGCAGCATGACCGCTTACCATGTTACATTCAGTGTTGTTGGAAATGTGTCTTCACATATCTATCCCCATGACACATCCATGTGCACATTACCAAAGTGATCAGAGATTAGGGTCAGCCAGTAGCTCAAAGACACCAGGGCAGGGTTGTCGTAGAAATAAGTCTGATCTCTTTTAACATACAGGCTATCCTGCTTCCTGACAGACCCCTCAAAATAAAAAAAACCCACAACAGAATTGTTCTACCTTTGGTGGTACATTTGGTGTTGTGTGTGTTTTCCATATGTAGCAGAGCCCTTGGATGAGCACTTTGGATTCGACAGGGAGAGACCACCAGTGCAAAACCTAAGGGAATGGCAGAGAGGCTACAGTGGACTGCCAACTCAAAGGAAGATGTCCAACTTCAATATTCATGTGAAAAGCAGACCTCAGCATGGCAGGGAGGCAGAAGGGGCTCACTCATCTTTCAGTGACACTGAAAAGTGTGGTTCTGCACCTCAAAAGGGGTAAGAGAAGTTAAATAACCTCAGCTGCCAGTTGGACACTAGTCAAACTAATTTATTTTTTTTCACATTGATTTCTTTAGCTGTTATAGCCACTTTAATCATTTGTGCTTCATAAGGAAGTTCTGGAAGAAGACAGTATTAATAAGCAGATTAATAATTAAAATTTTGTTTGTCTACCAGACCACAGCTACCAGAAAGTAAGGAAGGACGAACCAAAATAAGGACTCCCGGGACAAAGGTACTCTCAAAAAGTCTTTAAATCAAATTCTAGTGTTTTCCTAGTGGACAGTATGATGAACGTATGTCAGTCTCTAGGGTTGATGTTATTAAGTCTCCACAAACCCTCTCAATTAAATCTAAACCTAGCATTTCTGACTCAGTCCTCTTGTTCTGACCATGAAATGTGAGATGTGTGAAGGCCCATGGTACAGGCATAGTAAACGTTACAATTGGTGTGTTTTCATGTTAGAAAATTCTTTCCATTTTGTGGACAGTGGAGACAGTCTGATATATGTGAACATAGCTAACATCATGTAGGCCTACAGAACCAATTAGACCATAAGATGTGTTCAACCAACAATCTAAAAACGTTAAGTTTGGATAGGCAGGTGGGATGTTACAGTTGGCGGATGGTGCTGGTGTAGTTTTCTCTTCTGACGCAGCCTCTTGTTTATCTGTACTGAATGAAGTCAGTCCAAGACTTTGAAATGTTTTGTGCACATTGTTTTTCCAATTTTCAGTTGCCTAAGAAGCAAAATGAAGAGCAGCAAGAAGAGTGAGAGCAAGGCTCTCTGGAGAAAAATATGCTCACCAAATCTCCCTGTTTCTTTCGCTCATCTCACTTTTTCACTCTTTTGCAATCAAAATGTCAACACATCTGATAAGTGCCTGTGTGAGTAGTAGGTGTCTTGTAGTTTACTTTATGAAGACGATTAGCTACTAAATACTAAAGTGAATTGATTTAGTGATCAGCATCTTTTTCTTTGTTTCATCATTTGTTTCAAATGTTTTGTATGTATAACAGCCAGCCTTATCTGACAAATTATTTTAAAATATATTTTACCTCAATTTGATTTTTAGCTATCCACATTATGTTAACACATATACAATGTTTCTGCCTGTGCTATTTGTCTGATTTTTAAAAAAAATCTTATTTAAAGGTCTGTCTTTGCATCTATGTAACCTACAGCACTTTGATAGATTATTTTGCTAAAAAGGGCTTCAGGAACAGATTTGATTTAAGAATGCATCATATTTTATGCATCTGGCTAAGAAAAAAAAAAAATCAAACATTATTCTGAATATTTGTCTTTAATTCTTTGAGTGATGTTCTGATTTTCTTTTTAAACTAAATCCTATCAAAGCTATATAAATGTATAAATGATGTAATTGATGTCTTGATAGCTTTCAAGCAATGCCTCCAGTTCATATTCGTTTGAAGTTGTATGTATGAAGATTTATCTGTGGTTCCTATCTCAAATAGAAATCCTCAGTTCATTTATAAGATAGGCAGTATGTCCATATGGATGTGTTGGGTTCATTTTAGAAATGCTCAACTGTCAGATTCAAACTCTCTTGAGACTTTGTTTTGTGCATATATTAAATGTTTTTAATGAAAAAGGAAACAATTTTATGGCTATGGCTTGAGTATTTATTCTATTGATGCTATGTTTCATACTTAGAACACATAGCCCATTTTGATTTACCAATCATGATATCAAGACCATGCGAAAGTAATAGTAAAAGTTTTTGAAGTTTACCACTTAGGCCATATTTGCAATCGTCACTTCACTATTGCATGAACCACTGTAGAGTTGTCTTCATCTGGTGCGTCTGTGAGGGGTGACTAACGCAACAGAGAAGCAGGAGAGGTGTTGACAACATTGCCACTATTTTGGATTCTCTGTCTCATGTTGACAGCAGCGATTATAGATGGTGAAAGGTGTAAGGATGGTTCTTACATCTGAGCTAACCTGGTGGGGCAGCATGTTTAGATGAGATGCCGCTGCCTTCAGAGAAATATTAAATTGTCAAGGTGTGTCAAGGCTCACTTAAATAATTAAGTTATTAATCAATATCTTGACACTTAAACCTACAGAACTCCCACAATCCTTGCCTGTAATAAGGTCTCACACAATGGATTGTACTTCTGCATTACTGTATATGGCAATATTGCATACACTATATATATGATTGTAAGGTAACATTCTCTGGCTTTTTATAATAAAACACTTTGTTGTCTAAGCTTCTGTATATGTATATGTTATATGTTATAAGCTATATTTGCTTTTGCTTACAAATAGCTCTACCTTACTGTGTATTCTCCATACAAGAGCAGCTGATCATCTTGTTAGCCTACTAGTTCAAATAATCTACTCATTAACTAAATCCACAGGTCATTGCCACTGAATGCGCCGTGGGACTGTACACAATCTGTCTGTTACTTATACTTCTTTGCCCTCTGACGGTGGTCGGGGTATGAGCAAGCCCCTAGCTTAGTAAACCTAGTTGAGTTAGCGTCTCCTCCCCTGTGGCATTAACCACCCCTCATACCTGAGGGCGGTTCACTGTCCTCGATCCCACCCAGCGGTTGGCGATTTGAACGAGCAGCCAGGAGAAGCTGGCGCGAGAGGGGCGGGCTTACAACTTTCAGTGGGAAATCGCTGTTCAAAAGCTGCTTATCCCTCCCCGAGTAGCCCTGTTTTCAGCTTTGACTTAAACTCCGGAGACGACATAAGAGGATCGAAATATGCTTTCCATCAACGGGACACGTTTATTCTCGACCTTAATTCATTAGACGTTTGTTCCTCTGACTCGGCTAAACTCTGCAAAGACAAAACAGCACAGTTTAGTAATCGCGCAGGTGGTAGGCTACACGCTGACCGGGAACCACATCACATCACGTCCAGACTGACTGTACAGACCTGCTCGCCTCACCTGTGTTTGACAAGACCAATTAAAATGTCTCTTGAGAGATATTCAACCCTGGACGAGTCCTCTCTCCGAGCCTTGGTGAGTAGATGAATGAGATGCTGGGCTGTGTGAAGTGAAGCTGGGCACAGGCTGCTAAAAAGTGGACCACTGTGGCATTATAATACTCGCGAGAGGGTAAATTAGTTGATCACAGGGTGATCAGGGATGTAGTGGAGGGTAAACCACCTCAACTCACCCTTATTATCCCTTTTTTAAACATGCATTTACAACACACCTCATAGTAAGTTATATCAAACTGGTGTAAGTTATATGAGAATTGGTTAAAAAAATAATTTCTTCGTTTTGGAAACTATTATTGTTTATATTGTTAGATGTTTGCGTTATGATCACTAATTGGAGGTCATGGTTTACTCCACTCTATTTACAAACTGACTGTAATGCAACAAATTGTGTTGCTAACCTCATAACTAGTATAATATAACCTCATAAGTGGTATAACATCTTAGTCAATATACATTTTCCAGCTCTTCACTGTCACAATTAATGTTAAGATGGCATTCTTTATACATGTTGAGAGATCTGTCTCTTTAATGAGTCTTAAATGACAGTTAAGGGGCACAATAATAAAGATAATTCTGACAGGTGGGCCATGTTAGTCTTGTTCTTCTGTCTATTGAGAGAGTTCAGCAGCATCCTCAGAGTGTGTTCGTCCTCTAACTGAAGTCTGGTGTAAAGTGAATCTGCAGAACATGAGTATATCACTGAAACGGTTTATCATTAAGATCCATTAATGGAGACCTGTGTGGCGTTTCAGGGCGTGAACAGAGAAATGCTTGTTAAACTAACCCAAAAGAAGACCTGACTTCTGATAACAGACTCCAGATCCAAGTGAATGTTTTCATGTGATTCATCGTAATGATAATTCACCTTGGCCATTAGTGAAGTCGACATTATGTCACAAGTGTGAGCAGCAAATGAGTCATTTATATTGACATAGTGAACATATTGTACACTAGCAACTATCAGACTCTCTACTGGTTGACAGTGAAATGAGTCACCTCCTAATAATTTCCTGAGAAGGCAGAAGATGCAACATTAGTCTGTCTGTCGTATGTTGTGACACCTGCCAGACAGACACATTTATTAGGAGACATTAGTCATCTGTCCTGTTGGACGTAGGTACTCTTGCTTTGTCTGAATCTCAGATACAGATACACACACCTGTACCTGAAACATCCGAGGAATAGTGTCTTTGCTAGTCTACTTTATTCTATAATAACCAATACTTGCAATTTGTGTCTCAAAAATTGAAAAAGCTTGATTCAGTTGTATTAACAAATAGTAGTTGACTTGTTATTACAGATTATTACATTATTACAATGTAGTCACCACACTAACTAGTCTGTTAATATAACAGCCATTATTAATTTAGCTCTGTTATTACCTTTTACTAACTGTATTACCCTTATACTAACTTTTCTAACATGGTTGGAGGTGTGCAGAGCTGTATAGGGATGAGAACTAATAGTAAATAGTAAATACAGTGGTTTTGTTGACCGCCTATCAGATTGGATCAAAGTTCCCCATTTGTAGCTTGTTTCTCGAGTCATTATCCTCACCAGTTGTTTCCCCAAGTGCACTGAGAAAATGCCATCTTAGAATAACATTTTGGTTTCCATGTCTTAAATATTGGAAAACCTGACAAGGAAATGCTGTTTATTTTGGACGAAGGTGGGGTTATATGGTGGGAGTATAATGTTTTGTTGACCTGGCTTAGGCTATGTAAGATTTGTTAATGATTGCCAATCCACCCTTTCACAAAAGTCTGGAATTGTCTGGCCAAGAGCTACAGCTACTGTCTTCTCATAAATCCAGGAAAGGGCAAACCTTTTCCGCAAGAAAGTCCTGAAACCAGAGCTACCACAAGGACATAAACATCATGATCTACATCGAAGCAGAGTATTGTTTCTTTTGCGCAATTCTGCATTCCCATTTAGGATTTAATTTATAGGTAGTCATTTAAAATGTTAAAACACTGAATTAAACTGCAAGGTTACCAGGAAGGACTCAAAATGGTCACCATAAAATATTTACAGAGGGGATTGGTGACATCCAGTGAACAAAGGACAGAGACAAATCTAGCTCTATACCTTTTAGCCCCATTATATATATATATATATATATATATATATATATATATTTAATGTTAGATTGTTATTGAGAGAAATAGGGGTTTTATAAATGTCATGTGACACCAATTCATGTGACACCAATGTTCATTAACCAGTCGCCAAATAAGCGGTGGAATGCTGCATCTCCTCAGTGCCGCATTTATGGAACAGAGACCTCGCTGAGTATCTCCTCCAAACCTTCCCTCTCTCAACCGTGACCACCAACTAGGGTCACCAAGATCCCACATATTCACTGATGATGTTGATGGTGACTTGAGTGTCATGTTTTTCCGTAGTTCTGTATTTAAGTTCTGTTTGACACAAAGATGAATGGCACCTTGTTTTTCTACAACATGTGCACTTTAGCAACTGTTGAGGTACAACACCAAGACAGGCCTTAGTATGAACACTGCTCATGGTAGCAGTTTGTGAATGAACTATTGCAACTCAGGAATGTGGTTTTAGAAAAGGTGGTGGAGCAAGTTTTGCCTATAAGTAGTAAAGAACAACAACTTGTAAAACAACTTTCGCAAACCCGGGGCTGTGTTGTACTTTATGAACTAAACAGTCAGAAGGTCATATGGCAGTCTGTGTAACACCACTAAACCCATGAATACTGGTCCATTCAAACCACTGGCTGCCTACTATATTGCTCATTTATTCCCCTCCATGGCAACCAGGAAAAGCGTTTTTCTCTCTTGGCCGCGATTACTTAAATACACACAAAATTGTCAGTAGGTGTCCCAGTTTCTTTGACTCTCTGCTGCTGGACACAAGCTGAGAGGGGACGTTCGTTGCGGGTCGTTGGTATGAATGGTGCTTAATGTTTTATGAGCTCTAGCCACAAAAGAAAGTGAGACAAAAGCTGCTGAAGTCTGTTGGAGCAAACCCCTACCCCGCCAATTCCTCCAACTCCCCAGCAATCTCACTTAAAAACACATACACACCAGATTTTGTACCGATTGCCCAACTCTGAGTATCATGATTAAACAACCCCTGGTTCTGCTGTGAAGAAATGTGGTAAACCTGTCAGGTCTACAGGTGTTTCTCACTTAGTTACTATAGGAGGCTGTGTCACACCTGCACTGGTAGGCAGAGCGCACCTGGCTGGTTACGTAAGAGGCTGGTTTGACCTTGGCATCTGTCAGCCTCACCATCAACCCCCTTCCTATTACCTCTGAACATTCCCTCCTAGTTTGCAACATAGAACAGGAGGTGCAAGAGGAGCGTAGGAACAGTAGAGATCTCACCTCCCCAAGCCCTTCGAAGAACATTTCCATAGGGTCCAGTAAATATTACACACTTGTAAGCATGCCCAGGTGTTAAATGTTTGCATGAAATCTTACTGTCTTTTACAGTGTGAAGTTTGCTAACCCACATGGTCTGTCATGATTGCTTGGAGGAATCTCTGTCCTAGGTGCTTGTTGGGCTGATTTTGCAGGCCGGGTGTCTCACATAATGATTTGTAGCTGGTCTTGCTGGCCCTGTGACCGTCCTTTCTCCCTGGTGAGCAAGAGGCATTCACACATGTTTAAAATAGAGCAATTTCACTCTGTGGTTCAGGCTGGGCAATATATGGGCCCCCTGGGCCCCAGTGTTATGCTTCTCTGGGCTCTTTTGTATGTTGACAAGGGCTCAACGGTTACAGTTGGACAGAAAGAATGGGTTTGTTTTGGAGGCTCTCACTACAGTCCCCAGGTTCTCCCTACCCCCCAGAGACCTGGTCCAAAATGTCAAGCTCATCATCAGAAGGGAAGAAATCGGAAAAATTACCCCAAATTATATAACTGCCGTCTGGGTTTATTTTCAGATGCTGTGAGTATATAAGATATCAGAGGTTATTTATTTTTATTTGTTTTTAAAGGCCATGTGTTTTGATCACACCTCTTTCAGTGAATTGTAAAGAGCCTGTTAATGGTCAACAACCTGACACTGCAAGGCGAGACATGAGCCTTGTCAAGTATCATAAATCATAATCATTTCTCTTTCTGCAAAGAGGTTGCCGTGAGTGTTTTCCAAGACATCCTGGATGCAAGCTGTTGCATGCAGCACAGATCTTCCCAAGATTACACACACACACACACACACACACACACACACACACACACACACACACAAAAAAGAAGTGAAGATTGTAGGTGTTTTTGTGCTGCTGACCACCCATAACATCTGCTGAGTCTTGGTTTATTGTAGCACAACTTGTTGCTGGTTGGTGAATATTATTGCCTTTGACCTCATTGGCTGTTTTGAGTGTTTTATGGCAAGTGTTTCCCTCACCTGGAGCGAGAGAGGCCATTGAAGCTCTGAAGTAAAGTACAGAGTTCACAGCGCACACCTGATTCATTCTGCTGGGTCTGTCATCATTCTAGGTATTTACTCATTCACATGTTCAGGAAGCATTTCGTGTTCATCTGTTTTGTTTAATAGCACATGATCAAACAATAAGGATACAAGTATAAAAAAATCTTTTTATGGCATCAAAATTTAAAAGTGGCTATGTCCATGATTTCTAATACTTGGCCGTTTCTCCCACTCTTCAATTGCAACCCGCTCCAGTTCTTCGATGTTCAATGCTTTTGGATTCCATGCACATTTCAGTAGTCTGCGTAGTCCATCGCCGTGACCAAGAACAGTTTGGCTACTGTCTGTAATCAGCCTCTGCCACTGAATATCCAAATACACAGCCAGGGAGCAGGGAGATAAGAAGTAGCCAGCTTGTTTGATAAAACAGGAAACTTCTGTCACTGTATGATGCTAAAAATAGCATGTTGGCCTCATAGTGATGAGAAAAAATGCAGTGAACTTTGAGATGATCTATAAACTCCAGCAAAGTATATGTTTAGTCTATTGTCAGTAAGTCGTGTTCTTCTTGAACAATGATGTTGAGTGAATGGAACAGAACTTCAGATGTGTTTTAGTAAATATTTACTTTGTTTAAGTCTGAAGTTGATTTACGCAGGCTTTTGAACGTGGAGGTGTGCAGTGTTTCATTATTAGAGGACACCAGGGATTGCTTTGACATTTTAAAGAATTAAATATAACATGCAATATAGAAATCACCAATGTTATTATAAATGAAGCACTGAATAAGGTTGATTGCTGCCTGTGTCCGGCTCAGTGCAGTAATATGTTTGCATTCAAGCTCTCTTAACTTGCTTTGGATGGACAGCTTGAGAATACACTGCTGATGCTTTTCACTACCTGGTGAAGACGAGTTCTTGAGACTCAGTCCTCTGGACACTTTGACATTTGTGTGTACGCGTGAGCATGTGTTCCAGTGTGTAAACTGGATACGCTCCTACGTATGCACCTCCTCTGTGTCTTTCTGATAGAAACAGAATTACAGAGTAATCAGAGAGTTACAGGTTGAAAAATGGACAAGATGCCTCACCACAGCTGCTCCCTGGTGTGAGACACTCACCTCAATTATGTGATTTGTGTGGCTTATGCAATATAGCATGGAAGGATCAAATAAATAAAAATAGTATATTCTGTCTTGGGAAATGGGGTGTCAGCCAAGGAGTGAACTAACTTCTCAGATATGAGAGATTCTGCTGTCAAAGCAGCTCTGGTGTCTTAAGTGATCCAGCAGACAGGGCTTCTGCGACTGGTCCCCATCTGTCTAGAGCGACTCTACCAAATGGAAAACTCTGGAAAAGAGATTGAAGGTGGGCTCCTTACCCTCCTCCTGCTCCACCAGCCAGGGTCTCTGTGTGCCCAGTGAGATCCCAGTTTGATTTCACGCTTTAGGGATCTGCTGCTTTTGGTAACACACACTCTAAGCTGTTGTTTAGACTGTTTCCAGGTGTCTGAAGTGCAAGTGTGTACAATCTCCTATCTCACTACTGTTTCATTGCTCTTTGTGCCCAGTCTATACGCCCCAATATACTGTAAGATTCTGGAGATGACGGTGTACATTGTTGTTAAGTTTGCTGCGGTTACATTTGGTAAGCCTTTATCAAATTACAGAGGAGATTCTGTGTTCAGAGATATTAGGTGTTCCATAGAGACAGTGCACTATTAACTGTGGCCCAAGGCTACTATATGGGAAAATGTTAACCTTCATGTTAACCTTTGCTTTTTAATATTGGCAAAGTCCTCTAATGAAAGAGCTTGAAAAATCTCCTCAACTATTTATTGAGTGTATTTAGTTGGTTAATATTTGTTTGATATGAAATCAGGAGGCTGTGTGTCCACTTACCAGTTACCAGTACCAGTTGGGACTCACCGTATTAAATTCAGCTCCCTTTTGCTAAGCTCAAATAGGGTTTGTTTTTCCTTTGAACTAGGACCTATCTGTATCTTTACTAGCCCTGCTTTGGTTATGGTACAGTATCAACACTGGAATGCTGGCCAGGTGTGGTCCTGTTTGTGTCGGAGAGCAGCGTGCAGAAACCAGCATGCAGGCCTGTGCCAGGATCAGATATGTTTGCGTGCTCTACCAGCATGTAAACTGAACCAAACCGGTAAAAAAAAACATAATGGAAAAATGTGTCAAATTGCACCAGCATGCGTAAAATGCGGTACACGTGAGCGGTTGAAAAAAAGATAACCCTGAGGATGGTGTCCTCCAGAGATGAGCAGAGAGGTGTAGTCAACACAAACAGGGATGGAAAAGGGCTGTGGGTTAAGCCTTCCTATATTGAATCCCTCAGGAAAGAGGCATTTCCTGAGATCCACCAGAAATTATCCAGCGGATGTTGATGTTTTGCTTTCCAACTTACTGTTTTCAAACCCGTGGAGTTCTTGAGATACACAAAGCTGATTTGTTAGATTCTGTTTTGCTTTGTCTCCTGCAGTGTGCGCCTCTCAGTGCTGTAGTTGCTGTGGATAAGGGGAGCCGGTATGGCTGGGTCGCATGGACGTAGTGGAACAGAGTGTCTGTTTTTCGGAGCCACCCAAAGTGCTTTAACCCTCTGGCTCTTTCACCTCCTGGCTCTTCCCTCATTAAGCCAAAAGAGTCGGTCACGCAAAGCTTCAGTCTGACCAAGCAGCAATATCCCATATTTGGAGAAGCCTCATCCGCTTCTTGTGTAGCCTACTATGGAAAAAAGTGAAGATAACTATTAGGCAAGGTGACAATAATGGACAAAAGTTTAAACAACAAAGAAAATGTAAATGGAGAATTTGCTGCTTTTGTAAGGGAGTACATTGATGTGGTAGAAAGAGAATTAAAACCTTAGATAAAGAGGTGGGGTGTGTATGAACTTTTTAGAGACACAATATAATGGCATAGAAGGCATTGAATACATTGTATTTCAATTTGTTTCAATTCTTTTTTATTAGTAAAAGGAATGAACTTGTTTTTTTTTCTCACCGTTCATTTCATTTCGTAGGTTAGTAGGGACTGAAGCAACCCATGTCTGAAGGAAGCAAAGGGTTAGGTGTAGCACTATACTATATCTTTGGATTGATTGAAATACAGTAGTGAGATAATGTCTGCCTCCTTTAGCCTAGATGAAACCCTCTGATGAAGCCAGATCCCAAATGTGGGGCACAATTGTCCTGACTAGGCAGCGACTGACCTGGATCCTCTCTGTGGTTTGACATGCAGGTCTGAAGAGCAACAGGGTCAGAAGGGACAAAGTCTGAAAACACTGCGTGCAGCCAAACAGCAGAAATGGGTCAGAATCAAACATCTTATTGAGGCAGTCGCTCTAGCCCAAGAGAACCATATTATACTGTGACTGGACGATTTGAACTGTAAGCAGTTATAGTAGATGCAACTATGACGAAAGATCGCTGCAGGTCCCCCACAGAGTTGAACTCTAGATATTTTACAGTTCAGATGAGGGCATTGACCCCATGCCTGCACATGCCGGTGTGCCCCATTAATAATCAGTCAGCATGTGGAGTCACCTGCAATAATGCACAGCCCTGGTGCTGTCAGCCTCCAGTGAGTGGGGTAGCGTGTACAGTACTAGCGTGAGTTCAGATCTGTCTTCAGTGCATCATTACCGTGCTGTTGATGTCCAGTACCCCCCTCTAACTCACATGCATTCCTATACGTGTCCTTTCTTTATGCCTGCTCTTTGAAGTGTGAAGGGGGACACTGTTTTCCCAGGTCTGGTCAGGGCCTCTGTCCTAACGTGCTGATACTGAGTTCTTAGTGAGGGATAAGCTATCCCACACATGTAGTCTGACTCAGCCCCGCTTGAGAAGGAGAGCATATTCCCAGACAGTTTGTTTCTTTCCCCCCGCTTGTCTGTTTCACACTCCCACTCTTATCTCACAGGTTCTCCCTCTGTTCCTCCACCCCGGACAATGGATGCGCAGTGTGCACTGTAACAAGATGCATTTTCACCTTGAATCTGGTTCATTTCATTGTGGGGTTTTTTTCAGTCCAGAGGCTACTGAAGCTCTTCAGAGAAACCAGGAGTCTCATACCGCGCAAGGTTCTCATGTATCCTGATTATAGTACTGTTTGTTTGGTGGGTGTGGTGTGTGTGCAGGCCTACTGTATCCATACATCATTGACAAATGATTTTGAGATTTTCACCTGACTCACTGATGATCGAGTTCCTAAGACAGGCAAGAGGGTGTGAAGAGATTTAAGGTTAATGAAGGGATTTTAGAACCGCAAGGCAACATAAGCCCCATCATCTGATGTACAATTTAGCAACTTTCTCACCCTTTCTTGTTTATTCATGTCTGTTTCAGCCTGTACCAGTCAGGCTTTGTCAGTGGCAGCTGGTTATCCACTTCAGCTCTGCTATAAGGAGTGTCCCATGTCCTTATTAGGGCAAACTCACTTGTGGGCTTTGACACAGTTTGAAGCGCTGAGCCGATCTGCTGCCTGGCTGAACTCTAACCTCAGCTAGCTCTGGAAATTATTAGTCTTTAC